>JAKELG010000121.1:0-136363 GCA_021527035.1 Lactarius vividus
GAGCTTTAAAGCTACCTCTGTATCTGTATAAATAGTGGGTTTGTGAAGACCAAGATACGCTATCTTGGTCTTCTTCTCAAATACCACTCTATCACTCGTCTTCTAAACAAGGACTCTCGGAGTCCTTCTGACACTTCGTGCTTTCGTACTCTCGTCTTGACCTTCGAGTCTAAGACCCTGGCCCTTTCGACTCATCAAGTCGGAGTTGCCTTGGTATTACTAGGGCGTATACTGTGGATCGCCTTAGTCGTATTCTACGGAATTACCGAGACCCTGCGCACCTCAGGTCGATCAGCTAAGTCGTGAACGCCTCCATCCGAGTTCAAGTCGAACTAAACGCTGTGGTAGCGTTACATTAAGACCAAGATAGCCAACCGTGGCGTTCACAACAAGAGATCAGTGGAGAAACTTTCGAACTTATACCCTTGAAACCAGAGGAGAACAATCAGTACCGCGACGATTCCTAGGCGCAGCCCGGTGGAGAGAATACAGAGGAGACACTGGATACTTCGTAGACTTCCCAGGAGAAGCAATCAGATACCGACCAGTTGAGTTCAACTACTCCAACTTCTGCTGGACGGAGATTACGTGGAACCCCATAGACAACCGTTGGGACGTCGTTAGACCAACAGGAAGGCACTACCGCTGCGACATCGATTCCAGAGAACTTCACGGGGACGATTGGGGGTCGCTAGACGGCGACAGCAGCAGCAGCGAAGAAGAAGAAGCACCCAGGGAACGCGCACCCTCGGAATCAAGCCACGAAGAACCAGTAGAAGAACACACGGCCACAGAAAGCGAAATACGACCGGGAACAGGAGACGACTCGAGCTTGTTGGCACACATAGCTGAGTCGCTACATATCACAGCACCAGAAGAGATTCACATCCGAAGCCCAATGGCCACAGTAACCGAAACACAGGCAATGGAAGAAGTACAACGCATCAGGGAAGAAGCCGAAGCCATCCTCAACCCCATCAACCCCAACACCGGACATCGATTTACGGCTGACGACGCAGCCCTTTTTAGAGCAATAGGACCAGACCACCCGGACCCACCGGAAGGACCACCACCGCCACCAGGAGGACTCCCAGGCGGATTCCCAGGTCAAGGCCCAACCGGAGGAGGATTTCCAGGAGGAGGTCGACCACCGAATGGAGGAGGACCTCCGCCAGGAGGACCTCTAGCCGGAGGACCTCCAGGAGGAGGACATGGGTCGGATAGACTATCAGGTGAACCCCCGACCGTATTCGACGGAGATCGTACTAAATACGAGGCATTCCTTACACAATGGCACGTATACTGGGGAATGAACTTGGACGCCCCCATCATGCAAAATGAGTACCGACGATCCCTCCTCTTCCTGGGATACGTCAAAGGGGTCAACGTCAGCGAATGGACACTATCCATCCTCGAGTGGCTCAATCGGGAAGTACGACGGGGAGTAAGCCAATACTCCCAGACACTGTGGAACCACGTAGCGGCAGAATTCGCCAAACGATTCTCAAACATACTCGAGGAAGAGCAAGCGCAGGCAGAACTGCAAAAAGGAATTAGAATGACGGGAGAGGATATCGACGCGTACGTGGTGAAATTCGAGCAATTGGCAAGAAAAGCTCACTATAATTTAAACGACCGCCAAACTATCGACCGATTCACGGCGGGACTACCCCGAGCACTATTCACGAAGGTGTACGAGCTCGACGAACCCCACACCTTCGAAGACTGGAAACGGTGTGCCCTATGACGACAAAAACAGTATATTCACATGAAGGCGCGGTTGGACAACTTCAAAACCAAAACACCTCCCTCATCGGCCCAACCACGATGGAGGCCACAACCCCCCAATTGGGGACCACCGCGAGGACCTCCACCACCCAGATATGATCCAAACGCGATGGATACGTCCGCCGATCGAACACGCGCGCGAGTAGCGGAGGTCGGTGACCCGAATCGACCTTTTATCCCAAGACCGCAAAGAGGAGGATACGGAAGGGGCGGAGGACCCCCACCTCGAGACATGAGGACAGTCGTCTGCTACAATTGTAATCAGACGGGACACTTCTCACGAAACTGCCAACAGCCGCATCGTCGAGCTACCACCAGTCGAATGGCAGACACCGACTATTACGCACAAGAAGAGCCACCCGCACAAGCCAGAGTAGCAAGCGCGGCACCACCGCAGCAAAGGGCCAAAGACTGGCTAGCAGGAGTGGCAGGAGAATCGGACGATGTAAAAGACCTCATCCTCCAAGAGATGTGGGGGAAGGAGGGTTTTCAGAACGCCTGAACCCATCGGCCTGGGTGAGGGCGGTTAACTGTAATTCTGTAATCATGACTCGCTATCGATCTCTTAGAATCCCAGTCTCGATTCGCACGAATTACGCAATGGCCGACATAAAAACTTTAGTAGACTCTGGGGCGACGGACAACTTCATACGCCCCTCATTCGCCAAACAGATGGGTCTAGGACTCCAAACACTGGATCACCCTCGGAAAATATGGAACATTGACAATACGGAAAACAAAGCGGGCAGTATCACTCATTTTGTCGACCTAGAAGTACAAACTAACCAAAGACGACAAAAAATGCGCTTCCTAGTCACAGACCTAGGAAACGAGGACCTGGTACTCGGGTATCCTTGGCTGGCAACATACGAACCCACCATCAACTGGAGATACGCCACCATACACGAAAAAATGCTCCCAGTCGTGATACGGTCTATCAATCCCAAACAAGAAGACCATGTCATTGGAAACATCATCACGGAAGAAGAAAAGGAAGACGCAGTAGCGGAATTGGAAGAAGAAAGCCACCTACGCACTGCAGCCACGGAACTGGCTATCGAAGCTAAGCAGTTCCATGACAAAGTAGAACTTCCCTCGACTTACCAACAATTTGCAAAGATTTTCAGTGAAGAAGCGTCCAACCGATTTCCCCCTTCTAGACCATGGGATCACGCCATTGAATTCAAAGAAGGCACTCCGCTAGCAATCGACTGCAAGGTTTACCCCATGACGCAAGAAGAAGACGGCAAGCTCAAGGAATTCCTAGACGAACAGCTGAAGAAGGGATACATTCGCCCATCCAAATCTCCCTACGCATCCTCCTTCTTCTTTATCAAGAAAAAGGACGGAAAGCTGCGCCCAGTACAAGACTACCGGAAGATCAACGCCGTCACCATCCACAACCAATATCCCCTGCCCCTCATCTCAGACCTCATTGGAGACCTTAGCCAAGGACATACCTACACAAAATTAGACGTCAGATGGGGGTACAACAACGTGCGCATTAAGGAGGGAGACGAACACAAGGCGGCTTTCAAAACATGGTATGGACTCTTCGAACCTACGGTCATGTACTTCGGACTCACCAACTCCCCGGCGACCTTCCAAACGATGATGAACACGATCTACCGAGACACCATTATGAAACACGAAGCCAAAGGAACGATCATACGAGTTTACATGGACGACATCGGTATCGCGACCAGGGAACCAGCAGGGCAAAAGGAACACGAGGAAGCAGTCCACGACGTATTACAGGTAGCCGCAGAGCACGACCTCTATTTCAAACTCGAAAAATGCCTCTTCAACAAGCCGCGAATGGATTACCTGGGGGTAATCCTTGAAAAGGGGGTAACACGTATGGACCCGGTAAAAATTTCGGGCATCAAAGACTGGCCAACACCCACGAAGGTTCGTGACGTCCGATCATTCCTGGGCTTCTGCAATTTTTACCGACTCTTCATTCGCGGCTTCGCCACACACGCAAAACCACTCAACAAACTCACGAGAAAGGACACGGAGTGGAGATGGACAGATGAAGAAGACAAGTGTAACGTCTACCACGGACGTTTGCCTGACTTAGGCACTATTGTAACGTGGATTCCCTCGTGGGTAGAACCTGTGTATATCCGATAGCGGAAAGACTGCGGGGTGGGGTTGGTACGTGCCGGTGGAGTCTCTATACGTATAGAGAGTCTCTTCTATCGGAACTCCTACTGGTGGGCTTGGGACGGTGTGGACGTACTCCCACTGGAGGTTGTCGACAATGTAGTAGCAATGAGTCGGACGGGCGGTCCTGGCGTTGAGATACTCGAAGATGAGGTGGCACGTAGTTCCAGGCGGATAGGGCACGACTAGCGAATCTACCATTCACGGTGGAAGATGGAGATAAGGTCACGGGGATCCCTCTTGGTCTCAAAGGGATATGCCGGAGCTAGTTCACTTAAGGGCAACTGCGAGCCCTTAGCACAGTAGACGAGTTAGACGGTGGTATTCGAAGAAGACCAAGATGGGGATCCTGGTCTGCAGTACTACGAACTTAAATACAAGTAAGGGAGCTAATTCTAACTCCGCTCGAACTCGTAGGTAACCAGTAGCGTAAGTAGCGTATCCTAATAATAGAATGCGCAGTCGTCCTCATAATCCGAAACACGTACAACAATAGGACATCAGTCAGCAAGCATAATCACAATCGCGTACAACAATAGAGGGTCATCAGTCAGCACAACACGAGGCAGTAAGATCCGAAGTCCATGACGTATTACTACTAACGTGCCGAGTCATCACGAACACGTCAGAGTTCACAACCGGTCCGGTCAGTTCGAGATGAAACGTATCATCACCCCCTTTTCAGCGTCAAGCCCCAGCTTGACCACGCATGACCGCAAGGGGGTTGGAGCCTACGGCGCGCAAGGCCCGGATACGGGATATCTCCTCCGCATCTTGTTCCGCCTTGGGCCCGCGGTGAAGCGAGGCTCGGATGTTCTCGATGCGGTCCACTGCATGCGCCTGCTGAAGTCGGGCGACGCACCTGTTGCGCTCTATTTCCACCCTCTCCAACTTCATTTGCTCTGCCGCTACGCGATGTTGTTGCGCTCGCCATCCGAGTGTCATGCAGCGATAGTGGTGCACTTCGGCGATGAGGGTCGCATCCTTCTGGTGAAGGAGCGCCTGGTCGACCGAATCGACTAGTCCTGCGTCGGAGAGCAAGAACGTGAGGTCGTCGTCGGTGTAAGCGGGGGCAGAGGACTGCTCGTCGTAGTAGGGGACGGCATGAACGGGCTTCCCGTACTGCTGGTTGGAATTGGCTCGGAAGGCCAACACGAAGGGGTCGGCGGTGAGGATGAGCTGAGTATACCGGGCCGGCCAAAGACGTTCCTGAGCGTCGCGAATCTGAAAGGGAATATAGTGGACTCCCCTGTTGTACTCGTACCCCCTGGGAGGGGGCGTCTCCGCTCGACTCTCGGTCTCCTGCACAGATTCCTCCTCTGGATTGCGGCGAAGCGCGGGTGGATACGGCGTCGATAGTGTGATAGCTTCCCCAGTGGGTCCGCAAAGCGGGGGGGTTTCCGAGTGTGTCGTGGTGAGATGGGTGGCGTAACGTAAATACTGATGCGCCTCGAGGCGCTCCGCCGGGTCGTACGGGTCTCCGCTCTCGTCGGGTCCCGGAGGGGAGGTTGGTCGACTGGGAACATATCCTTGTTGTTCATCGCCCTCTGGGGTGGGCGCTCTGGTTGGGACATACTGGGAGGCGAGTCGGCTGGGCTGGTTGGTCTCGGAATAAACAGTGGGGGTCGGCGAAGGAACTGGGGATGGCCCGGGGGAAGGAGGACGATCTCCTCATTGGTGAAGGGCGAGGGTAGACGACAGGGGTGACGATGGCGTGGACTGTACTCGGTAAGGTGTGGAAAGCTCTGTGTTGACGACATAACGGAAGTTGACTGGGGATGAGGGGCGCATAAGTATGTGAGTGGATAGGAGGAAGGGATGGGGACGTCTCTTGGAGTTTCCCTGCGTTTATATGTGTTTCTCTGGCGGGATTGGAATTTTTAAACTCCCTTATCGCGTCATCGGCAAACACGTCGTCCTTGTCTACCCATTGGTTGTCCGAATCCGGGTATCCCTTCCATTTGACCAAATACTGCAGTTTGCGACTTCTGCCGAACCGCCGAGAATCTAGAATCTTCTCGACTTCGTATTCTTCTTCGCCACTAACCAGATCTGGTGGTGGGCGCTGATAGTTAGGTCCGTGCGTGGGTGTTTCGCGGTAGGGCGTCAGGAGGTCCACATGGAACACTGGGTGAATTTGCCATTGCGTGGGAAGTTCCAATCAATAATTGACTGCGGACATCACCTGAGCAACCTTAAAGGGGCTGTAACGTCTACCACGGACGCTTGTCTGACTTAGACGCTGTTGTAACGTGGGTTCCCGCGTGGATGGAATCTGTGTACGTCCGCTAGTGGAAAGACTGCGGGATGAGGTTGATACGTGCCGGTGGAGTCCCTGTACGTATAAAGGGTTTCTTCTACGGGTACTCCTGCTGGGGGACTTGGAACAGTATGGACGTATTCCCACTGAAGGTTGTCAACAATATAGTAACAGTGTGTGGGTCGAGCGGTTCGGGCGTTGAGATATTCGAAGACAAGGTGGCACGTGGTACCGGGCGGATAAGGTACGACTGGCGAATCTACCATTCACGGTGGAAGATGGAGATAGTGTCACGGGGATCCCTCTTGGTCTCAAAGGGATATGCCGGAGCTAGTTCACTTAAGGGCGACTGCGAGCCCTTAGCACAGAAGACGAGTTAGACGGTGGTATTCGAAGAAGACCAAGATGGGGATCCTGGTCCGTACTACTATGAACTTAAATACAAGTAAGGGAGCCAATTCTGGCTCCGCTCGAACTCGTAGGTAGCCAATAGCGTAAGTAGCGTATCCTAATAATAGAATGCGCAGTCGTACTCGTAATCCGAAACACGTACAATGGTAGGGCATCAGTCAGCAAGTCAAATCATCATCACGTACAACAATGGCAAGCATCAGTCAGCCGAGACACAAGGCAGTAAGATCCGAAGTCCATGACACATTACATCTGACATACCGAGTCATCGCAGATACGTCAGAGTTCACAACCGGGCCGGGCAGTCCGAGAACGAAACGTAACAGGGGCCATGGCGCCTTGCTGCGAGTTTTGCCGTTGGTTGATGAGTGCGTAGGTGGCGTCCTTCTAGCCATACTTGGTCCCCAATTTGGAACTTGGGCGTATCTTTTGCTTTGATCCACCCTTGCTGTGCTTTGATCATCAGTGATTGTGCGCGATGTCAGAGTTCCTTGAATTGTTTGATTCTGAGCGCCACCTGTGGAATCGGAGATGGCCTATCGGTCCAATCGGCACGTGGGTTGTACCCCATGAGGAGCTGAAATGGGGATTCTTTAGTGGTTTCGCTAGGCCAATTGTTATGCGTGAACTCAGCCATGGGGAGGTAGTGGATCCAATCGTCTTGTCGTTCGTTGACCCAGAATCGCAGGTATTGCTCCAGCCATTGATTTGTGCGCTCTGACTGTCCGTCTGTGCGAGGATGATAAGCCGTGGAGATGTTCTGCTCGATGCCAAGTATTTTGCATAGTTCGCGCGTGAACTTTGATGCGAACCGGGGGTCTCGATCGCTGATTATCTTGCCTGGTAGTCCGAATCGTGGGAATACGTGCTTGACGTACAGTGCCGCTGTGCCTTCTGCCAATATCTCTTCTTGGCAGGGGATAAATAACGACATCTTTGTGCAGTCGTGATCCGTTATTGTGAGGATCGTGTCACATCCCTGCACTTCAGGAAGTTTAGTGATGAAGTCAAGGGCGATAGTTTCGAACGGCATAGCTTCGGGTTTTGGAAAGATTGGGCGCAGTGGCGCTTTGATGGCCCTGGTGTTGACTTTGATGCGCTGGCAGTCGGCGCAGCCTTTGACATAGTCCATGACTTCATTCCTAAGACCTGGCCACCAGTAGTATCTTTCTACAAGTTTGATCGTTCGGCTAATTCCTGGGTGTCCGTATACCGGAGGGTCGTGATGGTTCTTGATGAGTTCTCTTTTTTCCAGGAGTCCTCCCGTGACTACTCGGCGTCCGTCTTTGTACCAGGTTTCTTCGATCTTCTTTAGTCCGTGTGGGTCTATCCAAGGACGGAGCTTATCTTCGTTCTGGGCGTACACCGGGTTTACTTTTTCCATTTCTTGTACTGAGATGGTGGCGTTGATACGGAGAGGGTCTTCCGTGGTGTCTATTGCTGCGGCCCTGACAAAGATCTCATCGGGTAATACTGTTACCTGATCGTTATCGCCCTCTCCTTGGTCGTAGTCCGGGCGTCTAGATAAGGCGTCGGCTCTTCCATTTGCCGTACCTTTGATGTGGTGAATCTCGATGTCGTATTCAGAGAGCTCTAGTACTTCCCGGGCAACTCGGCGGCTTATCTTTTGTGGGGAGCGCCAATATTGGAGGTTCATATGGTCCGAGAAAACTTTGATCTTGTGTGGTGATCCGGCTAGGTAGTGTCGCCAGTTTCGGAGTGCTTTGACGATTGCCAGCAGTTCTAAGTCGTATATGTCGTAGTTCCGTTCCGCGGCGCTGAGGGTGTTTGAATAGTACGCAATGGGGTGTCTCTTGCCGTCTCCTTTGCGCTGGAGTAGTACTGCTCCTACTGCGAATCCTGAGGCGTCCACTTCTAGCTCGAATTGATCTTCCAGTTTTGCGTGTGCGAGTACCGGTTCTTCCATAACAAGCTTCTTGATTTTGTCGAAGGCTTCTTGTTCTGCGGTCGTCCATACCCATTCGGTGTCTTTGCGTGTGAGTTTGTTGAGGGGTCGTGCATGCGTGGCAAAATTTCGAATGAAAGCACGATAGAAGTTGCAGAAGCCTAGGAACGATCGCACCTGTTTGACGTTTTTGGGGGTTGGCCAATCTTTGATGCCCGAAATTTTGACGGGGTCCATGCGTGTCACCCCCTTTTCAATGATTACCCCCAGGTAATCGATGCTAGGGGCATGGAAGATGCACTTTTCCGGTTTGAGGAACAGGTCGTTTTCTTCTAAAAGGTCCAATACGTCGTGTACCGCGTCTATGTGTGCCTGTTCTGTAGATCGAGTGGCTATTCCTATGTTGTCCATGTACACTCTGATGGTCGTCCCTTTTGTTTCATGGTATGCGATGAGGTCTTTGCAGATTTCGTTCATCATGGTTTGGAAGGTCGCCGGAGAGTTGGTTAGCCCGAAGAACATTACCGTTGGTTCGAAGAGTCCGTATTTTGTTTTGAACGCCACTTTCTCCTGGTCTCCCTCTTTAATCCTTATGTTGTTGTACCCCCAGCGGATGTCCAATTTGGTGAATATGAATGCTCCGCTTAGGTCAGCGATAAGTTCTGGGATAAGCGGGAGAGGGTATTGGTTGCGTATAGTCCAGTTGTTGATGTTCCGGTAGTCCTGTACAGGGCGTAGCTTTCCGTCCTTCTTTTTAATGAAGAAAAAGGATGATGCGTACTGTTACGTTTCATCTCGAACTGACCAGACCGGTTGTGAACTCTGACGTGTTCGTGATGACTCGGCACGTTAGTAGTAATACGTCATGGACTTCGGATCTTACTGCCTCGTGTTGTGCTGACTGATGACCCTCTATTGTTGTACGCGATTGTGATTATGCTTGCTGACTGATGTCCTATTGTTGTACGTGTTTCGGATTACGAGGACGACTGCGCATTCTATTATTAGGATACGCTACTTACGCTACTGGCTACCTACGAGTTCGAGCGGAGTTAGAATTAGCTCCCTTACTTGTATTTAAGTTCGTAGTACTGCAGACCAGGATCCCCATCTTGGTCTTCTTCGAATACCACCGTCTAACTCGTCTACTGTGCTAAGGGCTCGCAGTCGCCCTTAAGTGAACTAGCTCCGGCATATCCCTTTGAGACCAAGAGGGATCCCCGTGACCTTATCTCCATCTTCCACCGTGAATGGTAGATTCGCCAGTCGTGCCCTATCCGCCTGGAACCACGTGCCACCTCGTCTTCGAGTATCTCAACGCCAGGACCGCCCGTCCGACTCATTGCTACTACATTGTCGACAACCTCCAGTGGGAGTACGTCCACACCGTCCTAAGCCCACCAGTAGGAGTTCCGATAGAAGAGACTCTCTATACGTATAGAGACTCCACCGGCACGTACTAACCCCACCCCGCAGTCTTTCCGCTATCGGATATACACAGGTTCTACCCACGAGGGAATCCACGTTACAACAGTGCCTAAGTCAGGCAAACATCCGTGGTAGACGTTACATTAAGACCAAGATCCTTCAACGTGGCTTCCGCAGTAACAACCCGCGACCTTTGGATTCCGTTCCGACCGTATCACATCGATAGAAGAGGGGAGCGTAACGTCCCCAAGCAATACCTCAAAGAAGCCTTTTGGCAGACAGAACAAGGAGACCCAGGCTACGTAGTCCTTTACACTTACAAGGACGGCAAAACCGGACTTATCCCGGTAGAATTCAACTTCGAACACACCTGTTGGACAGAACTCAAGTGGGACGCACTCCACTACAAACTACAAGTCGTCCGACCAGCCGGATCGAGCCTCAAGCTCGACATTCTACAAAGCGAAGTCACCACCAGAGACCAGTGGGGCCCCATCGACGGACAAGAAGAAGAACCAGTCCGATCCCCTACTCCTAAAACGCCTGCACCATCCCCCTCACTAGGAAGCAACCCGGAAGAGATCCGTATCCTTGAAGCACAAGCCGAAGAGGAAGAAACGCAGTTGGGACTATTAGCTGAGTCCATTCCCACAGACATGACCACTACCGTCACCGAACAACCCGTCACATTCCAGGAACCCGCGCGCATCAGTCGCGGAGGAGAAGACCCCCCTCCAGGAGGACATGGAGGAGGAGGAGGAGGAGGAGACGATGGAGGAGGCGACCCAGGAGGACCCCTCTTTACTGGACCCAACGTGTCAAGCGGGACCAAACCCGAGAAATTTATGGGCAAGGAACCCCTCGTTTTCACTGGAGACCGCACTAAAGTTCAACAATTCCTCACTCAATGGGAGCTGTTCGTAGAAACCAACTACGACAACCCTGCCTTTACCCTCCCCTACCGAAAAGCGCTGATCTTTTTGACCTACATTCAAGGGGACCACGTCAATGAATGGGTCCTCTCTACCACCAAATGGGTCAAGGCCTACAAGGCAAAGCATGGACCGTACGACAAGTGGATTTGGGAAGCCATCAAACTCGGCTTCCGTAACACATTCGCCGACACCCTTGAAAAAGAAAGGGCCCAACAAGAGCTACAGAAGGGTCTTCGAATGGAAGGACAAGACATCGACTCGTATGTCGCTAAATTCGAGAAGGCGGTTAGAGAAGCGGGGTACCGCTTTGACGACTCGCTGGTACTCGATAAGTTCACAAGCGGACTCCCGGTAGAGCTGTACAAAAACGCCTACAACTTCCACAGCCCAAACACATACGCGCAATGGAAAGTAGCCGCGTTAGAGCAACAGCGCAAATGGATGCATCTCCAAACACGTTTGGGGGGACGTAAACCCCCGGGACCCGGTAAGCTGGGAAACACTTCTCTGAGGACGTTCAATGCTCCAAATCGCCCGCAGCAGCCACGCCAGGGATGGCAGGCATTCAGGAATCACCCTGACGCCATGGACACCACGCCCGGAAGAATCAGGGCCCGACTCGCAGGGTCCGAAGAGATCGACTACACCAGACCCCCGTACACTCAACAAGGGGGGCGACCCAACCAAGGAATTATCGACAAAAAGAACCTCCTTTGCTACAATTGTGGTAAAGCGGGCCACTTCCAACGCGACTGTCGACAACCTCGCCGCCCGTGTAACAACGCGAACTGGCAACCACGTCAAGGACGAGGGGCGTTTATAGAAGAAATTCAAAGCGTAACCGAAGAACCCCTGATCCAGCTTGAAGACGATAGCGGCAGCAGCCGCGGCGCCCGCGCCACCACTGATACGCCACAAGAACGGGCAACCAGCTGGATAAATGGAGTTCGAAACCTCGACGAAGAGGCCAGGGACCTGGTAGTTCGAGACCTGTTGGGGCGAGAGGATTTTCAAAGCGCCTGAACCCAACGGCCTGGGTAAGGGCACTACGGTGTAACTCTGTATTCATAACGTGCTATCAATCTATGCATGTTCCAGTTTCGCTGCGCGCAAGTTATGCCATGGCCGACAAAAGAGCACTAGTGGACTCCGGAGCCACAAACAACTTTATACATCCAGATTTCGTCAAACAAATGAGGCTAGGCCTCAAAGAACTAGACCGTCACCGGAAAATCTGGAACATCGACGGTACGCACAACAAAGGGGGCAAGATTACCCATTGCGTGGATCTAGAAGTACAGACCAAAGGAACTGTCAAGGAGATGAGATTCCTAGTCACCGATGTAGGAGGGGAAGATATCATCCTAGGATACCCCTGGTTGGCGACCTTCCAACCCGACATCCAGTGGGCTACTGCCACCCTAAACGAAGCTGAGTATCCAGTAATCCTGCGAACCACGAACCCCTCAAAACCCCGGATAGACCCGGTTATCGCTAGACTCGTACTCGAGAAGCTGCTACTACCAAACAAGCAGAAGATCGAGGAACAGCTCAAAAAGGAATGCGATCTCGAAGACACCCATCTCCGCGCAACAATGTCCACGGAAATGGCGATCGAAGCTAAACAATACACGGAAGCAAAAAAGGTACCAGAAGAATATCAGAGGCACGTCAAGATCTTCAGTGAGGAAGAATCGAATCGATTCCCACTATCAAAACCATGGGATCACGCAATCGACTTCAAGCCAAACGCCCCGGACACTATCGACTGCAAGGTCTATCCCTATGAGCCAAGCAGAAGACGTAGCGCTGAAGGAATGGATCGATGAACAACTGGCCAAAGGATATATCAGACCATCGAAATCCCCGTACGCATCATCCTTTTCTTCATTAAAAAGAAGGACGGAAAGCTACGCCCTGTACAGGACTACCGGAACATCAACAACTGGACTATACGCAACCAATACCCTCTCCCGCTTATCCCAGAGCTTATCGCTGACCTAAGCGGAGCGTTCATATTCACCAAACTGGACATCCGCTGGGGGTACAACAACATAAGGATTAAAGAGGGAGACCAGGAGAAAGCGGCGTTCAAAACAAAATACGGACTCTTCGAACCAACGGTAATGTTCTTCGGGCTAACCAACTCTCCGGCAACCTTCCAAACCATGATGAACGAAATCTGCAAAGACCTCATCGCATACCATGAAACAAAAGGGACGACCATCAGAGTGTACATGGACGACATAGGAATAGCCACTCGATCTACAGAACAGGCACACATAGACGCGGTACACGACGTATTGGACTCTTTAGAAGAAAACGACCTGTTCCTCAAACCGGAAAAGTGCATCTTCCATGCCCCTAGCATCGATTACCTGGGGGTAATCATTGAAAAGGGGGTGACACGCATGGACCCCGTCAAAATTTCGGGCATCAAAGATTGGCCAACCCCCAAAAACGTCAAACAGGTGCGATCAGTTCCTAGGCTTCTGCAACTTCTATCCGTGCTTTCATTCGAAATTTTGCCACGCATGCACGACCCCTCAACAAACTCACACGCAAAGACACCGAATGGGTATGGACGACCGCAGAACAAGAAGCCTTCGACAAAATCAAGAAGCTTGTTACGGAAGAACCGGTACTCGCACACGCAAAACTGGAAGATCAATTCGAGCTAGAAGTGGACGCCTCAGGATTCGCAGTAGGAGCAGTACTACTCCAGCGCAAAGGAGACGGCAAGAGACACCCCATTGCGTACTATTCAAACACCCTCAGCGCCGCAGGAACGGAACTACGACATATACGACTTAGAACTGCTGGCAATCGTCAAAGCACTCCGAAACTGGCGACACTACCTAGCCGGATCACCACACAAGATCAAAGTTTTCTCGGACCATATGAACCTCCAATATTGGCGCTCCCCACAAAAGATAAGCCGCCGAGTTGCCCGGGAAGTACTAGAAGCTCTCTGAATACGACATCGAGATTCACCACATCAAAGGTACGGCAAATGGAAGAGCCGACGCCTTATCTAGACGCCCGGACTACGACCAAGGAGAAGGGCGATAACGATCAGGTAACAGTATTACCCGATGAGATCTTTGTCAGGGCCGCAGCAATAGACACCACAGGAAGACCCTCTCCGTATCAACGCCACCTATCTCAGTACAAGAAATGGAAAAGGTAAACCCGGTGTACGCCCAGACGAAGACAAGCTCCATCCTTGGATAGACCCACACGGACTAAAGAAGATCGAAGGAACCTGGTACAAAGATGGACGCCGAGTGGTCACGGGAGGACTTCTAGAGAAAAGAGAACTCATCAAGAACCACCACGACCCTCCGGTATACGGACACCCAGGAATTAGCCGAACGATCAAACTCGTGGAAAGATACTACTGGTGGCCAGGCCTCAGGAATGAAGTCATGGACTATGTCAAAGGCTGCGCCGACTGTCCAGCGCATCAAAGTCAACACCAGGGCCAGTCAAAGCGCCACTACGCCCAATCTTTCCAAAACCCGAAGCTATGCCGTTCGAAACTATCGCCCTTGACTTCATCACTAAACTTCCTGAAGCGCAGGGATGCGACACGATCCTCACGATAACGGATCACGACTGCACAAAGATGTCGTTATTTATCCCCTGTCAAGAAGAGATATCGGCAGAAGGCACGGCGGCACTATACGTCAAACACGTGTTCCCACGATTCGGACTACCAGGCAAGATAATCAGCGATCGAGACCCCCGGTTCGCATCAAAGTTCACGCGTGAACTATGCAAAATACTTGGCATCGAGCAGAACATCTCCACGGCTTATCATCCTCGCACAGACGGACAGTCAGAGCGCACAAATCAATGGCTGGAGCAATACCTGCGATTCTGGGTCAACGAACGACAAGACGATTGGATCCACTACCTCCCCATGGCTGAGTTCACGCATAACAATTGGCCTAGCGAAACCACTAAAGAATCCCCATTTCAGCTCCTCATGGGGTACAACCCACGTGCCGATTGGACCGATAGGCCATCTCCGATTCCACAGGTGGCGCTCAGAATCAAACAATTCAAGGAACTCCGACATCGCGCACAATCACTGATGATCAAAGCGCAGCAAGGGTGGATCAAAGCAAAAGATACGCCCAAGTTCCAAATTGGGGACCAAGTATGGCTAGAAGGACGCCACCTACGCACTCATCAACCAATGGCAAAACTCGCAGCAAGGCGCCATGGCCCCTTTAAGGTTGCTCAGGTGATGTCCGCAGTCAATTATCGATTGGAACTTCCCACGCAATGGCAAATTCACCCAGTGTTCCATGTGGACCTCCTGACGCCCTACCGCGAAACACCCACGCACGGACCTAACTATCAGCGCCCACCACCAGATCTGGTTAGTGGCGAAGAAGAATACGAAGTCGAGAAGATTCTAGATTCTCGGCGGTTCGGCAGAAGTCGCAAACTGCAGTATTTGGTCAAATGGAAGGGATACCCGGATTCGGACAACCAATGGGTAGACAAGGACGACGTGTTTGCCGATGACGCGATAAGGGAGTTTAAAAATTCCAATCCCGCCAGAGAAACACATATAAACGCAGGGAAACTCCAAGAGACGTCCCCATCTGTTACGCTCCAGCGGGCGCACCTTCCAGAGTTCGGCACTCGACGGGAAACTTGGGGGTTCTTGCAGTATCACGGTGGCGACCAAGACTTCGGCTGGTCTATCTTCCAGCCGGGTTCTCGAGATCTTGGGATTTGCTGAGTTCTTCTAAAGTTTGAGCGATGCTGTAGGCGATAACGGCAAGCAGGTGGGTGATACGGGTGGCAAAGAAGAAGAGGAGAATGTGCTCAAGCAAAGGAGACAGATCGGAGAGGGGAGAACTATACAGAGGTTGTCTGTATCTGCTTCGGTCTACTTGTAGGCTGGTAGAATACAAGAAGTCAAGCTGAGGGATATCAGCGAGACTGGGGTGCTACTTATACATTTCCAAGGAGCTTTCAAGCTCAGCTTGGAGTCCGAAACTTAGTACGTATCGTCCAATCGTAAGTGAAACAACACGAGTCAGGGGCATACAGTCACAAGGTCAACAATGAGGCAACAGTGAAACGGGGTCAGAAGTCCATCAATCAGTGGCTGAAACATACAACTCCTGGGCGCATCAGGCCACAGGCACAATCAGACAATCCATCAGAAATTAGGAACCATACAGTCCATGAGGCAGATCCAATCACGATCCAGGCACAAGCTCATCTGGATCCTTCTGGTGCGAGTCTAGACCAGGTCACGTGCCAGGGTCACGTGACGGGCGCTTGACGTCTTCTTCGGCTATTCCCAGGGCGCTTGCCAGCCCGGGTCACATTCGTAATGCAGGATGTTTCCAGGGTCGATACCTTCACTTCTGGCGGCTGCAACCCATTCTGCGCGGTATTGCTCGGCGGTGCTGCACGAGTCTGTACTTGTCGCGCGGGGTTCGGGGCGAAACGCAACACCATCCCTTCCTCCTATCCACTCACATACTTATGCGCCCCTCATCCCCAGTCAACTTCCGTTATGTCGTCAACACGGAGCTTTCCGCACCTTACCGAGTACAGTCCACGCCATCGTCACCCCTGTCGTCTACCCTCGCCCTTCACCAACGAGGAGATCGTCCTCCTTCCCCCGGGCCATCCCCAGTTCCTTCGCCGACCCCCACTGTTTATTCCGAGACCAACCAGCCCAGCCGACTCGCCTCCCAGTATGTCCCAACCAGAGCGCCCACCCCAGAGGGCGACGAACAACAAGGATATGTTCCCAGTCGACCAACCTCTCCTCCGGGACCCGACGAGGGCGGAGACCCGTACGACCCGGCGGAGCGCCTCGAGGCGCATCAGTATTTACGTTACGCCACCCATCTCACCACGACACACTCGGAAACCCCCCCGCTTTGCGGACCCACCGGGGAAGCTATCACACTATCGACGCCGTATCCACCCACGCTTCGCCGCAATCCAGAGGAGGAATCTGTGCAGGAGACCGAGAGTCGAGCGGAGACCCCCCCTCCCAGGGGGTACGAGTACAACAGGGGAGTCCACTATATTCCCTTTCAGATTCGCGACGCTCAGGAACGTCTTTGGCCGGCCCGGTATACTCAGCTCATCCTCACCGCCGACCCCTTCGTGTTGGCCTTCCGAGCCAATTCCAACCAGCAGTACGGGAAGCCCGTTCATGCCGTCCCCTACTACGACGAGCAGTCCTCTGCCCCCGCTTACACCGACGACGACCTCACGTTCTTGCTCTCCGACGCAGGACTAGTCGATTCGGTCGACCAGGCGCTCCTTCACCAGAAGGATGCGACCCTCATCGCCGAAGTACACCGCTATCGCTGCATGACACTCGGATGGCGAGCGCAACAACATCGCGTAGCGGCAGAGCAAATGAAGTTGGAGAGGGTGGAAATAGAGCGCAACAGGTGCGTCGCCCGACTTCAGCGGGCGCATGCAGTGGACCGCATCGAGAACATCCGGGCCTCGCTTCACCGCGGGCCCAAGGCGGAACAAGATGCGGAGGAGATATCCCGTATCCGGGCCTTGCGCGCCGTAGGCTCCAACCCCCTTGCGGTCATGCGTGGTCAAGCTGGGGCTTGACGCTGAAAAGGGGGTGATGTTACGTTTCATCTCGAACTGACCGGACCGGTTGTGAACTCTGACGTGTTCGTGATGACTCGGCACGTTAGTAGTAATACGTCATGGACTTCGGATCTTACTGCCTCGTGTTGTGCTGACTGATGACCCTCTATTGTTGTACGCGATTGTGATTATGCTTGCTGACTGATGTCCTATTGTTGTACGTGTTTCGGATTACGAGGATGACTGCGCATTCTATTATTAGGATACGCTACTTACGCTACTGGCTACCTACGAGTTCGAGCGGAGTTAGAATTAGCTCCCTTACTTGTATTTAAGTTCGTAGTACTGCAGACCAGGATCCCCATCTTGGTCTTCTTCGAATACCACCGTCTAACTCGTCTACTGTGCTAAGGGCTCGCAGTTGCCCTTAAGTGAACTAGCTCCGGCATATCCCTTTGAGACCAAGAGGGATCCCCGTGACCTTATCTCCATCTTCCACCGTGAATGGTAGATTCACCAGTCGTGCCCTATCCGCCTGGAACCACGTGCCACCTCGTCTTCGAGTATCTCAACGCCAGGACCGCCCGTCCGACTCATTGCTACTACATTGTCGACAACCTCCAGTGGGAGTACGTCCACACCGTCCCAAGCCCACCAGTAGGAGTTCCGATAGAAGAGACTCTCTATACGTATAGAGACTCCACCGGCACGTACTAACCCCACCCCGCAGTCTTTCCGCTATCGGATATACACAGGTTCTACCCACGAGGGAATCCACGTTACAATAGTGCCTAAGTCAGGCAAACGTCCGTGGTAGACGTTACACGTACGGGGATTTCGATTGTCGCGGCCGGACTTTAGGACTTGAGTACGATACGGAACGGAGAAGAGAACGCTTACTATACGGTTATGACTACGGTAGTAAGTAGAGATTAGTCATGGACAGTAGGATCAGTCAGCGCGTCGTGCTAGCATGTGATTGCTAGCATGACTCATTACTAGGATAGCGGTAGTAGGGTTCGAGCTATTACTGCTAGTAGTCGTTACGTTCAAGAGGAGCTTTAAAGCTACCTCTTCAATATGTATAAATAGTGGACTGTGAAGACCAAGATACGCCATCTTGGTCTTCTTCTCAATACCACTACACTCCTCCTCTTAGGCTCTTAAGCCTCCTTGCCTCTAAGGGGAAATCCCTGTTATCCGTCTTGACCTTCGAGTCTAAGACCCTGGCCCTTTCGACACGACAAGTCGGAGTTGCCTTAATACTACTAGGACGCGTACTTTGGATCGCCTTAGTAGTATTCTACGGGATCATCGAGACACTACGCACGTGTCAGTCACCAGCTAAGTCGTGAACGCCCTTATACGAGCTCAAGTCGAGCTGAACGCGGTGGTAGCGTTACATTAAGACCAAGATAACCAACCGTGGCGTTCACAACAAGAGACCAGTGGAGAAACTTTCGACCCTACAGCCTCGAAGCTAGAGGAGAACGATCAGTACCACGAAGATTCCTAGGCGCGGCCAGGTGGAGAGAATACCGAGGAGACACGGGATACTTTGTAGACTTCCCTGGAGAAGCTATCCGATACCGACCAGTTGAGTTCAACTACTCCAACTTCTGTTGGACAGAAATTACGTGGAACCCAATAGACAATCGGTGGGACGTCGTCAGACCAGCCGGAAGACACTATCGCTGCGACATTGACTCAAGAGAACTACACGGAGACGACTGGGGATCACTAGACGGAGATAGTAGCCACAGCGAAGAAGAGCAGGACCAGCCCAGAGAACAAGCCCCATCCGAATCAAGTCACGAAGAACACGCGGAAGAACACTACCGCCACAGAAAGCGAAGCACGACCAGGAACAGGAGACGACTCAAGCTTACTGGCACACATAGCTGAGTCCTCTACACATCACGGTACCAGAAGAGATTCACATCAGAAGCCCCATGGCAACAGCAACCGAAACACAGGCCATGGAAGAAGTACAACGCATAAGAGAGGAAGCAGAGGCCATCCTCAACCCTATCAACCCAAACACCGGACATAGAATGACCGCAGACGACGCTGCACTCTTTCGAGCGATAGGACCGGACCACCCAGACCCGCCAGAAGGGCCGCCACCACCACCAGGAGGACTACCGGGCGGATTCCCTGGTCAAGGACCAACAGGCGGAGGATTTCCCAGGAGGAGGAAGACCACCAGGGGGAGGACCTCCAGGACCGCCAGGAGGAGGACCTCCAGGACCACCAGGAGGAGGCGCCCCCGTAGGGAGGAGGACACGGATCGGACAGATTATCAGGTGAACCCCCGACCGTATTCGATGGAGATCGTACTAAATACGAAGGCTTTCCTAACACAATGGCACGTATACTGGGGGATGAACCTGGACGCCCCCATCATGCAAAATGAATACCGACGATCCCTCCTCTTCCTGGGGTATGTTAAAGGGGTCAACGTTAGCGAATGGACACTGTCCATATTAGAGTGGCTCAATCGAGAAGTACGAAGGGGGGTCAGCCAGTACTCTCAAACATTATGGAACCACGTCGCCGCGGAGTTCGCCAAAAGGTTCTCCAATATATTAGAAGAGGAACAAGCCCAAGCGGAACTACAGAAGGGGGTCAAGATGATAGGAGAAGGACATTGACGCGTACGTGGTCAAATTCGAGCAACTAGCCAGAAAAGCTCATTATAACCTGAACAACCGCCAAACAATCGATCGTTTCACGGCGGGGCTGCCACGAGCCCTGTTCACAAAGGTCTACGAGTTAGACGAACCTCACACTTTCGAGGATTGGAAGAGGTGCGCGCTAAGAAGACAAAAACAATACATCCATATGAAAGCGCGCCTCGACAACTTCAAAACGAAAGCCCCACCATCATCGGCGCAGCCTCGATGGAGGCCACAGGTCCCGAATTGGGGACCACCGCGAGGACCACCACCCCTCAGATATGACCCAAACGCCATGGACACCTCGGCCGACAGAACACGCGCACGAGTAGCAGAAGTCGGAGACGCAAATCGACCTTTATCCCCAGACCACAACGAGGAGGATACGGAAGAGGAGGAGGCCCGCCGCCTCGAGACATGAGGACAGTCGTCTGCTACAACTGTAATCAGACGGGACACTTCTCACGTAATTGTCCACAGCCACGTCGTCGAGCCACCACCAGCAGAATGGCAGGACACCGACTACTACTCACAGGAAGAACCACCCGCACAGGCAAGAGTAACAAATGCGGCACCACCCCAGCAAAGGGCGAAGGACTGGCTAGCAGGGAGTAGCAGGGAGAATCGGACGACGTAAAGGACCTCATCCTCCAGAAATGTGGGGAAGGAGGGTTTTCAGAGCGCCTGAACCCATTGGCCTGGGTGAGGGCAGTTAATTGTAATTCTGTAATCATGACTCGCTTCCGGTCTCTTAGAATTCCAGTCTCGATTCGCACGAATTACGCAATGGCCGATATCAGAACGCTAGTGGACTCCGGAGCCACTGACAACTTTATACGACCCTCCTTCGCAAAAAGGATGGGTCTGGGACTCCAACAACTAGAACACCCCAGGAAAATATGGAACATCGACAACACGGAAAATAAAGCGGGCAGTATCACCCACTTCATTGACCTAGACGTACAAACTAATCAACGACGGCAAAAGATGCGCTTCTTGGTCACGGATCTAGGAAACGAAGACCTTGTACTCGGTTATCCTTGGTTGGCAACCTATGAACCTACGATAAACTGGAGATACGCCACCATACACGAGAAGATGCTCCCAGTCGTCATTCGATCGATCAACCCCAACAGAGAAGACCACGTCATCGGAAGCATCCTCACCGAAGAAGAAAAGGAAGACGCGATAGCAGAACTAGAGGAAGAAAGCCATCTACGGACCACGGCCACGGAGCTAGCCATTGAGGCTAAACAATTCCATGATAAAGTGGAACTCCCGTCGGCGTACCAACAATTTGCAAGGATCTTCAGTGAAGAAGCGTCCAATCAGTTCCCTCCCTCTCGACCATGGGACCACGCTATCAAATTCAAGGAAGGCACTCCACCGGCAATTGACTGCAAAGTCTACCCCATGACGCAAGAAGAAGACGGTAAACTTAAGGAATTCCTGGACGAACAGCTCAAGAAAGGATACATCCGCCCGTCCAAGTCCCCGTATGCTTCATCCTTCTTCTTCATTAAGAAAAAGGACGGAAAGCTGCGACCGGTACAAGACTACAGGAAGATCAACGCCGTCACCATCCGCAACCAGTACCCCCTACCCCTCATTTCGGACCTCATCACGGACCTCAGCCAAGCACACACTTACACAAAACTCGACGTCCGATGGGGGTACAACAATGTACGTATCAAGGAGGGAGACGAACATAAAGCGGCTTTCAAAACACGGTACGGTCTCTTTGAGCCCACCGTCATGTACTTTGGGCTCACCAATTCTCCGGCAACGTTTCAAACCATGATGAACACTATCTACCGAGACACAATCATCAAACATGAAGCCAAGGGAACGATCATACGCGTGTACATGGACGATATAGGCATCGCAACCAGGGACCCAGCAGGACAAAAGGAACATGAAGAAGCAGTCCACGACGTGCTACAAGTGGCCATGGAACACGACCTCTACTTCAAACTCGAAAAATGCCTCTTCAACAAGCCGCAAATGGATTACCTGGGGGTAATCCTTGAAAAGGGGGTAACACGCATGGACCCGGTAAAAATTTCCGGTATCAAGGAATGGCCCACGCCCACTAAGGTCCGTGATGTCCGCTCATTCTTGGGATTCTGCAATTTTTACCGACTCTTCATTCGCGGCTTCGCCACACACGCCAAACCACTCAACAAACTCACGAGAAAGGACACGGAGTGGAGATGGACGGACGAAGAAGACAAGGCGTTCCAAAAACTCAAAGCCCTAGTCACAGAAGAACCGGTACTCGCACACCCAAAACTGGATGACCCGTTCGAACTCGAGGTAGACGCTTCAGGATTCGCAACCGGTGCAGTACTACTCCAGAAAAAGGAAGACGGCAAACGACACCCAATAGGTTATTACTCGGCTACCCTTAGCGAAGCGGAAAGGAACTACGACATATACGATTTAGAACTCCTCGCAATCGTCAAAGCCCTTCGACACTGGAGACCACTGCTAGCCGGATCACCGCATAAGATAAAGATCTACTCGGACCACATGAACCTCCAATACTGGAAGTTACCGCAAAAAATCAGCCGAAGGGTCGCCAGGGAAGTACTGGAACTTATGGAGTACAACTTCGAAATTCACCACATTCCAGGAAAAAAGAATGGGTGCGCCGACGCACTATCCAGACGACCCAATTACGACCAAGGGGAACGAGACAACGAGAATGTAGTGGTGCTACCCGAAGATGTGTTCGCACGAACCACTACAATACAAGCGACACGGGATCCACCACAAACGGAGATCATCCTACGATACTGGGTAGACCCCCAGCAGCTAAAGTTTGTCAACGGGGCATGGTACCGACAAGGGAAGTACGTCATCACGGGATCTATGGACGAAAAACGAGAGCTCATTGCTGCCCATCACGATCCTCCGGTGCACGGACACCCTGGAATTGCATGAACCACGAGGCTAGTGGAAAGGAGGTACTGGTGGCCGGAGTTAAAACTCGACGTCCGCAACTTCGTACAAGGATGCGCTGAATGTCAGCGTCACAAGGTCAACACGCGCCCCACAAAAGCCCCACTCGTACCTATTACGCCAAAGGAAGACGCCCTACCATTTGAAACCATCGCCCTCGACTTCATCACTAAGCTTCCAATATCCCAAGGGTACGACTCCATCCTGACCGTGACGGATCATGATTGCAGCAAAGCCTCCGTATTCATCCCCTGTAACGAGGAAATCACAGCAGAAGAGACGGCAGGACTCTATGCCACCCACGTCTTCAAGCGATTTGGCTTACCATCCAAGATCATCAGCGACCGGGACCCTCGATTCGCCTCCAAGTTCACAAGGGAATTGTGCCGGATTTTGGGAATCCAACAGAATATCTCCACAGCGTACCACCCCCGGACCGATGGACAATCAGAACGTACCAATCAGTGGCTGGAACAATACCTACGCTTCTGGACAAATGAGCGTCAAGATAACTGGGCAGCCCTTCTGCCAATAGCGGAGTTCGCACACAACAACTTGGCCGCACGAGGCAACAAGGAAGTCCCCATTTTCCCTCCTCATGGGATATGACCCACGCGCTGATTGGCTCGATAAGCCATCTCCTATCCCACAGGTCACCACGAGGATAGAACAATTCCGAGAAGCGCGGAAGGAAGCTCAGGATCTCATCAAAAGAGCGCAGTCCATGTGGGTCAAACACCGAGATACGCCCAAGCTCCAAATCGGAGACTACGTATGGCTGGAAGGGTGACACCTTAGGACCAATCAGCCAACACCGAAGTTAGCGGCAAGACAGCACGGCCCCTTCAAAATCACACGAGTCCTATCACCGGTAAACTACCAATTGGAACTTCCCACGCAGTGGAGTATACACCCCGTGTTTCACATCGATCTTCTCACACCTTACCGCGAAACGCTCATGCATGGGAAGAACTTCCAACGCCCACCGCCGGATTTGGTAGAAGGGGAGGAAGAATACGAAGTCGAGAAGGTTCTGGACCATCGGCACTTCGGCAAGAAGAAACGCCTTCAGTACCTGATCAAGTGGAAGGGGTATCCCGACTCGGAGAATCAGTGGGTCGATAAGGATGACGTATTTGCGGACGAGGCAATAGCTGAGTACCAATCATTGAATCACCGACGTCCGAGCAGCTTAAAAGCAGGACGAGTGGAACGACGACCCTCATTCCCCTCTCACTCTTGCAACACTGGACTCCTCATCTCTTCCATTCTCACAACCATGTCCATTCCCTCTTCCGCCGAGGCCATCGCTCGTGTTGCCAGAAACGCGGGACCGCTCACCTACCAAGAAGTCGTCGAGGCCCTCCAGTCCACCATTCCCGCCTCCTACAACGACGACACCCACAACCCCGCCACCTGGTGGATCCTCTCCCAGGACGGTCAACGCATCAACGAGGTGCCCTTCACGACGGCCGAAGTCGATCGGCTTCGCCAGGCTCTCCCAGAGCTTGAGCGTTCCCCATCTCGACCTGTCCCAGTACGAGTCGAGCATCGAACCCAGGAAGAGGCCCAAGACGCAGCCGACGATCGAGTGGGAACGGTGGCAGGAGCAGAAGTGGAGGGAAACGGCAGAGGAATGGCAGCGGGAGCAACTACGGAAGGCAGCGGAGAGGCGTCGGGAGGCTATTCGGAGGAGATGCGAGTGGATAGGCAAGAGGATGGAGCGGCGAGAGGCGAGGAGACAATCCTCGAACAAGTCCAAGGGAGCTTAGCGGACCATTACCCAGCTGAGCACCCCCTTATTTCCACGGCCACCGACACTGACGACCCACGCGAAACTCCATACACGTGTGACACCGAGGGGCGCCCCCTCTATCACGGCGGCGTGCGAGCCGACGCACCCCCGCCATTCCCACTCTTCCGACTTCGTCATGCCGAGCTCGGCCCACCTCCCCACGGCTACAAGTACAACCGCGGGGAGGATTACGTCCACTTCCCGATCACCGACGGTCAGGGGGTAACGCGCCAAGCCGCGTACGTACAGGTCGTCATGGGGGCCGACCCCCTCGTGCTAGGCCTCGTCCCCGACAGCGAGAAGGTGTACTCGCAGCCCCTCTACGCCGAACCCCACGTCAAGGCTACGGGGAAGGAGGTCTACCCTCAAGAGGACATGACCCTGTTCGCGGGTGGTTATCACGACCGCCCTCGCCTCGACCGTGCGATCGGCGAGCTCCACGACGCGAGCCTCCGAGCGGAGGTGCACCGCTATAGGGCCTACGCGTACGAGGCTGAGAGGATGGAGCAGAGGCTTCATCAGCTCGCCGCCGCGCTCGGGGGGATTCAGGGCGAGATGGCCCGTAGTAAGTTCCGCCTCGAGATGGCTAACACGTTGGAAAGGATCGAGGAAGTACAGGCGGGCTGGATGTCGGGGCTGCGTCTTCGTCGGCGTCGTGGGCGCCGCGGCTGAAAAGGGGGTGATGTCGCGGCCGGACTTTAGGACTTGAGTACGATACGGAACGGAGAAGAGAACGCTTACTATACGGTTATGACTACGGTAGTAAGTAGAGATTAGTCATGGACAGTAGGATCAGTCAGCGCGTCGTGCTAGCATGTGATTGCTAGCATGACTCATTACTAGGATAGCGGTAGTAGGGTTCGAGCTATTACTGCTAGTAGTCGTTACGTTCAAGAGGAGCTTTAAAGCTACCTCTTCAATATGTATAAATAGTGGACTGTGAAGACCAAGATACGCCATCTTGGTCTTCTTCTCAATACCACTACACTCCTCCTCTTAGGCTCTTAAGCCTCCTTGCCTCTAAGGGGAAATCCCTGTTATCCGTCTTGACCTTCGAGTCTAAGACCCTGGCCCTTTCGACACGACAAGTCGGAGTTGCCTTAATACTACTAGGACGCGTACTTTGGATCGCCTTAGTAGTATTCTACGGGATCATCGAGACACTACGCACGTGTCAGTCACCAGCTAAGTCGTGAACGCCCTTATACGAGCTCAAGTCGAGCTGAACACGGTGGTAGCGTTACATCGATGGTCTGATATATCCTTTGGCCAGTTGTTCATTGATCCATTCCTTCAGCGCTACGTCTTCTGCTTGGCTCATGGGATAGACCTTGCAGTCGATAGTGTCCGGGGCGTTTGGCTTGAAGTCGATTGCGTGATCCCATGGTTTTGATAGTGGGAATCGATTCGATTCTTCCTCACTGAAGATCTTGACGTGCCTCTGATATTCTTCTGGTACCTTTTTTGCTTCCGTGTATTGTTTAGCTTCGATCGCCATTTCCGTGGACATTGTTGCGCGGAGACGGGTGTCTTCGAGATCGCATTCCTTTTTGAGCTGTTCCTCGATCTTCTGCTTGTTTGGTAGTAGCAGCTTCTCAAGTACGAGTCTAGCGATAACCGGGTCTATCCGGGGTTTTGAGGGGTTCGTGGTTCGCAGGATTACTGGATACTCAGCTTCGTTTAGGGTGGCAGTAGCCCACTGGATGTCGGGTTGGAAGGTCGCCAACCAGGGGTATCCTAGGATGATATCTTCCCCTCCTACATCGGTGACTAGGAATCTCATCTCCTTGACAGTTCCTTTGGTCTGTACTTCTAGATCCACGCAATGGGTAATCTTGCCCCCTTTGTTGTGCGTACCGTCGATGTTCCAGATTTTCCGGTGACGGTCTAGTTCTTTGAGGCCTAGCCTCATTTGTTTGACGAAATCTGGATGTATAAAGTTGTTTGTGGCTCCGGAGTCCACTAGTGCTCTTTTGTCGGCCATGGCATAACTTGCGCGCAGCGAAACTGGAACATGCATAGATTGATAGCATGTTATGAATACAGAGTTACACCGTAGTGCCCTTACCCAGGCCGTTGGGTTCAGGCGCTTTGAAAATCCTCTCGCCCCAACAGGTCTCGAACTACCAGGTCCCTGGCCTCTTCGTCGAGGTTTCGAACTCCATTTATCCAGCTGGTTGCCCGTTCTTGTGGCGTATCAGTGGTGGCGCGGGCGCCGCGGCTGCTGCCGCTATCGTCTTCAAGCTGGATCAGGGGTTCTTCGGTTACGCTTTGAATTTCTTCTATAAACGCCCCTCGTCCTTGACGTGGTTGCCAGTTCGCGTTGTTACGCGGGCGGCGAGGTTGTCGACAGTCGCGTTGGAAGTGGCCCGCTTTACCACAATTGTAGCAAAGGAGGTTCTTTTTGTCGATAATTCCTTGGTTGGGTCGCCCCCCTTGTTGAGTGTACGGGGGTCTGGTGTAGTCGATCTCTTCGGACCCTGCGAGTCGGGCCCTGATTCTTCCGGGCGTGGTGTCCATGGCGTCAGGGTGATTCCTGAATGCCTGCCATCCCTGGCGTGGCTGCTGCGGGCGATTTGGAGCATTGAACGTCCTCAGAGAAGTGTTTCCCAGCTTACCGGGTCCCGGGGGTTTACGTCCCCCCAAACGTGTTTGGAGATGCATCCATTTGCGCTGTTGCTCTAACGCGGCTACTTTCCATTGCGCGTACGTGTTTGGGCTGTGGAAGTTGTAGGCGTTTTTGTACAGCTCTACCGGGAGTCCGCTTGTGAACTTATCGAGTACCAGTGAGTCGTCAAAGCGGTACCCCGCTTCTCTAACCGCCTTCTCGAATTTAGCGACATACGAGTCGATGTCTTGTCCTTCCATTCGAAGACCCTTCTGTAGCTCTTGTTGGGCCCTTTCTTTTTCAAGGGTGTCGGCGAATGTGTTACGGAAGCCGAGTTTGATGGCTTCCCAAATCCACTTGTCGTACGGTCCATGCTTTGCCTTGTAGGCCTTGACCCATTTGGTGGTAGAGAGGACCCATTCATTGACGTGGTCCCCTTGAATGTAGGTCAAAAAGATCAGCGCTTTTCGGTAGGGGAGGGTAAAGGCAGGGTTGTCGTAGTTGGTTTCTACGAACAGCTCCCATTGAGTGAGGAATTGTTGAACTTTAGTGCGGTCTCCAGTGAAAACGAGGGGTTCCTTGCCCATAAATTTCTCGGGTTTGGTCCCGCTTGACACGTTGGGTCCAGTAAAGAGGGGTCCTCCTGGGTCGCCTCCTCCATCGTCTCCTCCTCCTCCTCCTCCTCCATGTCCTCCTGGAGGGGGGTCTTCTCCTCCGCGACTGATGCGCGCGGGTTCCTGGAATGTGACGGGTTGTTCGGTGACGGTAGTGGTCATGTCTGTGGGAATGGACTCAGCTAATAGTCCCAACTGCGTTTCTTCCTCTTCGGCTTGTGCTTCAAGGATACGGATCTCTTCCGGGTTGCTTCCTAGTGAGGGGGATGGTGCAGGCGTTTTAGGAGTAGGGGATCGGACTGGTTCTTCTTCTTGTCCGTCGATGGGGCCCCACTGGTCTCTGGTGGTGACTTCGCTTTGTAGAATGTCGAGCTTGAGGCTCGATCCGGCTGGTCGGACGACTTGTAGTTTGTAGTGGAGTGCGTCCCACTTGAGTTCTGTCCAACAGGTGTGTTCGAAGTTGAATTCTACCGGGATAAGTCCGGTTTTGCCGTCCTTGTAAGTGTAAAGGACTACGTAGCCTGGGTCTCCTTGTTCTGTCTGCCAAAAGGCTTCTTTGAGGTATTGCTTGGGGACGTTACGCTCCCCTCTTCTATCGATGTGATACGGTCGGAACGGAATCCAAAGGTCGCGGGTTGTTACTGCGGAAGCCACGTTGAAGGATCTTGGTCTTAATGTAACGTCTACCACGGATGTTTGCCTGACTTAGGCACTATTGTAACGTGGATTCCCTCGTGGGTAGAACCTGTGTATATCCGATAGCGGAAAGACTGCGGGGTGGGGTTGGTACGTGCCGGTGGAGTCTCTATACGTATAGAGAGTCTCTTCTATCGGAACTCCTACTGGTGGGCTTGGGACGGTGTGGACGTACTCCCACTGGAGGTTGTCGACAATGTAGTAGCAATGAGTCGGACGGGCAGTCCTGGCGTTGAGATACTCGAAGACGAGGTGGCACGTAGTTCCAGGCGGATAGGGCACGACTAGCGAATCTACCATTCACGGTGGAAGATGGAGATAAGGTCACGGGGATCCCTCTTGGTCTCAAAGGGATATGCCGGAGCTAGTTCACTTAAGGGCAACTGCGAGCCCTTAGCACAGTAGACGAGTTAGACGGTGGTATTCGAAGAAGACCAAGATGGGGATCCTGGTCTGCAGTACTACGAACTTAAATACAAGTAAGGGAGCTAATTCTAACTCCGCTCGAACTCGTAGGTAACCAGTAGCGTAAGTAGCGTATCCTAATAATAGAATGCGCAGTCGTCCTCGTAATCCGAAACACGTACAACAATAGGACATCAGTCAGCAAGCATAATCACAATCGCGTACAACAATAGAGGGTCATCAGTCAGCACAACACGAGGCAGTAAGATCCGAAGTCCATGACGTATTACTACTAACGTGCCGAGTCATCACGAACACGTCAGAGTTCACAACCGGTCCGGTCAGTTCGAGATGAAATGTAACAACAAGGCGTTCCGAAAGCTCAAAGCACTAGTCACGGAAGAACCGGTACTCGCGCACCCAAAGCTCGACGACCCATTCGAACTCGAAGTGGACGCCTCGGGATTCGCAACAGGGGCAGTACTACTCCAGAAGAAGAAAGACGGTAAACGACACCCAATCGGATACTACTCGGCAACACTCAGTGAAGCGGAACGAAACTACGACATATACGACTTAGAACTACTGGCTATAGTTAAAGCACTGCGACACTGGAGACCCTTACTAGCCGGATCACCACACAAGATCAAGATCTACTCCGACCACATGAACCTCCAGTACTGGAAACTACCGCAGAAGATTAGTCGAAGAGTCGCTAGGGAAGTATTAGAACTCATGGAATACGACTTCGAGATTCACCACATCCCAGGAAAGAAAAACGGTCGAGCCGATGCACTATCCAGACGACCCGACTACGACCAAGGAGAACGGGACAACGAGAACGTAATAGTACTACCGGAAGACGTGTTCGCGCGAACAACGTCAGTACAAGCAACCCGAGACCCACCGCAGACGGAAATGACCCTACGATACTGGGTGGACCCTCAACAACTGAAGTTCGTAAACGGAGCATGGTACAGACAAGGGAAGTACGTTATTACGGGATCCTTGGTTGAGAAACGGAAGCTCATCGCTGCACACCATGACCCCCCGGTACACGGACACCCGGGGATTGCACGAACTACAAGACTAGTGGAACGAAGGTACTGGTGGCCAGAGCTGAGACTAGACGTCCGAAACTATGTGCAAGGATGCGCCGAATGTCAACGACACAAGGTCAACACTCGACCTACGAAAGCCCCACTCGTACCCATCACACCAAAGGAAGACGCCCTACCATTCGAGACCATAGCCCTCGACTTCATCACCAAACTCCCGACGTCACAAGGGTATGATACCATTCTAACGGTAACAGACCACGACTGTAGCAAGGCCTCGGTCTTCATCCCCTGCAACGAAGAAGTCACGGCCGAAGATACAGCAGGACTCTACGCTGCTCACGTCTTCAAATGCTTCGGATTACCGTCGAAGATCATCAGCGACCGAGACCCCCGATTCGCCTCTAAATTCACACGGGAACTGTGTCGAATCTTGGGGATCCAACAAAACATTTCCACGGCATACCACCCCAGGACGGACGGACAGTCTGAACGCACCAACCAGTGGCTAGAACAATACCTCCGGTTCTGGACGAACGAGCATCAAGATAACTGGGCAACCTTCTTACCAATAGCAGAATTTGCGCACAACAACTGGCCCCACGAGGCAACAAGGAAGTCCCCATTCTCCCTCCTCATGGGATACGATCCACGCGCTGATTGGCTCGATAAGCCATCCCCTATTCCCCAGATCACCACGAGGCTCGAGCAATTCCGAGAAGCCCGGAGAGAAGCACACGATCTCATCAAAAAGGCACAATCGATGTGGGTAAAACACCGAGACACACCCAGGTACCAAATCGGGGACTACGTATGGCTAGAAGGATGTCACTTGAGAACAAATCAACCGACGACCAAACTCGCGGCAAGGCGGCATGGTCCTTTCAAAATCACACGAGTCTTATCACCAGTAAACTATCAGCTGGAACTTCCCACGCAGTGGAGCATCCACCCAGTATTCCACATCGACCTTCTCACACCTTATCGCGAAACGCTCATGCACGGAGAAAATTTTCAGCGCCCACCGCCGGATCTAGTAGAAGGAGAAGAAGAGTATGAGGTCGAGAAGATTCTAGACCATCGGCACTTCGGCAGAAAGAAACGCCTCCAGTACCTGATCAAATGGAAGGGATACTCCGACTCGGAAAACCAGTGGGTTGATAAGGACGACGTGTTTGCAGATGACGCCATAGCTGAGTACAAATCATTGAATCCCCGACTCGTAAGCAGCTTAAAAGCAGGACGAACGGAAGGATACCTCCCATCCCCACTTCATCCTCGACACGCTGGAGCCCTCATCTCTTCCATTTTCTCAACCATGTCCTTTTCCTCTTCCGCCGAGGCCATCTCTCGTGTTGCCCGAAACGCGGGACCACTCACCTATCAAGAAGTCGTTGACGCCCTCCAGTCCACGATCCCCGCCTCCTACGACGACGGCACCAGCAACCCCGCCACCTGGTGGATCCTCTCCCAGGATGGGCAGCGGATCAACGAGGTCCCATTCACAACGGCCAAAGTTGATCGGCTTCGCCAAGCTCTCCCAGAGCTTGAGCGTTCCCCATCTCGACCTGTCCCAGTACGAGTCGAATATCGAACCGAGGAAGAAACCCAAGACGCCAGCGACGGTCGACTGGGAGCGGTGGCAGGAGCAGAGGTGGAGGCAAGTAGCGGAGGACTGGCAGAGGGAGCAGTTACGGAAGGCGGCAGAGAGGCGCCGGGAGGCCCTTCGGAGGCGACACGAGTGGACGAGGGAGAGGAAGGAACGGCAAGAGGCGAGGAGACAATCCTCGAGCAGGTCGGAGGGAGCTTAGCGGACCATTATCCAGCTGAGCACCCCCTCATTTCCACCGCTACCGACACTGACGACCCCCGCGAAACCCCGTATGCATGCGACACCAGGGGTCGTCCCCTCTATCGAGGGGGTGCCAGGGCGGACGCGCCGCCCCCCTTCCCTCTCTTCCGACTCCGACACGCCGCCCTCGGGCCACCTCCCCACGGCTACAAGTACAACCGCGGGGAGGACTTCGTGCACTACCCCATCACCGACGGGCAGGGGGTTACGCGTCAAGCCGCGTACGTGCAGGTCGTCATGGGGGCCGACCCCATCGTGCTCGGGCTCGTGCCCGACAGCGAGAAGGTGTACTCGCAGCCCTTGTACGCGGAGCCTCACGTCAAGGCCACGGGGAAGGACCAATACCCCCAGGAGGACATGGCCCTATTTGCCTGGCGGTTACCACGACCGCCCTCGCCTCGATCGCGCCATCGGGGAGCTTCACGACGTCAGTCCTTCGAGCTGAGGTGCACCGGTATCGTGCCTACGCGTACGAGGCTGAGAGGATGGAGCAGCGGCTTCATCAACTCGCCGCCGCGCTAGGAGGGATCAAGGGGGAGCTCGCCCGAAGTAAGTTCCGACTCGAGATGGCTGACGCATTGGAGCGGATCGAGGAGGTACAGGCGGGATGGATGTCGGGGCCTCGCATTCGCCGGCGTCGTGGGCACCGCGGCTGAAAAGGGGGTGATGTCACGGTATGGACTTCAAGGACTCATCATACGGTACGAGATGTGGACACGAACGCTTACTATACGGTTATGACTACGATAGTAAGTAGAGATTAGTCATGGACAGGAGTATCAGTCAGCACGTCGTGTTAGCATGTGATTGCTAGCATGACTCATTACTAGGATAGCGGTAGTAGGGTTCGAGCTATTACTGCTAGTAGTCGTCACGTTTGAGAGGAGCTTTAAAGCTACCTCTGTAATCTGTATAAATAGTGGGTTGTGAAGACCAAGATACGCTATCTTGGTCTTCTTCTCAAATACCACTCTATCACTCGTCTTCTAAACAAGGACTCTCGGAGTCCTTCTGACACTTCGTGCTTTCGTACTCTCGTCTTGACCTTCGAGTCTAAGACCCTGGCCCTTTCGACTCATCAAGTCGGAGTTGCCTTGGTATTACTAGGGCGTATACTGTGGATCGCCTTAGTCGTATTCTACGGAATTACCGAGACCCTGCGCACCTCAGGTCGATCAGCTAAGTCGTGAATGCCTCCATCCGAGTTCAAGTCGAACTAAACGCTGTGGTAGCGTTACACTGACAATGACTAACGCGTCATCTTTCCACCACAGCCCATCGTGTTGTTTGAGGTTGTGGTGCTCGGCCCATCGTGCCGCTTCCTCCTTACCAGCATTCTGAGCCACCTGGGACCAAATATCCATATCACATATTGACATTTGGGTGGCTCGAATGAATCTTTCCGCTGGTAGGACAATGACGTTGGCGTTGTCCCCTTCGCCCGACTTGTAGTCCGACCTCCTGGACAGGGCGTCTGCACGCGCATTCTTTGTTCCAGCTACGTGTCTCAGGATAAAATCATATTCTGATAACTTTAGGAACTCGCGCGCGATCCTCTGATTGATCTTTCGGGGTTCTTTCCAATATTGGAGGTTGGCGTGGTCGGTGTGGATAATGACTTTATGAGGGGATCCTACGAGGTATGTTCTCCACGCTCATAGTGCTTTAACCACGGCTAGTAACTCCCAGTCGTAGATGTCATAGTTTCGTTCCGTCTCTGTGAATGATTCGGAGTGGAATGCTATGGGGTGGAACTTTTTGTCAGGGCCTAGCTGATTTAGCACTGCTCCGACCGCGACATTTGACGCGTCAACTTCTAGCTCAAATGGTTTGGTGAGGTCTGGGAATAGGAGTACTGGTTCTTCGCATATGCGCCTTTTGATATCTTCAAAGGCGTTCTGCTGTGTGTCACCCCAATGCCATTGGGTCTCCTTCTTTGTTAGGTCGTGAAGAGGTCGGGCAAGTTGGGAGAATCCTCGTATAAATCTCCGGTAGAAGTTGCAGAATCCTAAGAACGCGCGAACTTCTTTGAGACTCTTCGGGGGTTGCCATTCCCAGATTCCTCAGACTTTCACGGGATCCATTCGCAATCGCCCGTGACCGATAATGAGGCCCAAGTACTCTGTTTCGTAGACTTCGAACTCGCACTTCTCCGGTTTCACATAGAGATCATGTTCTTCGCAGAGTCGTAATACTTCATGAAGGACCTTCCGATGATGGCGTTTGTCATCCGTGGTGGCAACGAGGATGTCATCCATATAGACAACAACTTCATTTGTCAGGATGAGGTCGCGTGTTACGCTCCGTAGGGCGCACTTCGGGAGATCGCACTCGACCGGATTCACGGGGTTTCCTAACGACCTAAGTGTTGACTCGCTCTTGTTCTGTCGCTTGAGCTAGCGCTTGCTGTCGTTCTTGGTCTTCTAGGATGAGTCCGAAACGGACAATCTGGAGGATTCGGATAGCGACGAAAAGATAAAAGAAAAGAATGACTTCGCTCGTATACGCTGAGCTGGCACGCTCAATCAATCGGTCACGTGATAGGAGGAGGAAGGGGAACACCGCTGTAGCAGAGGGACAAACTCCGAGGGCTGCGTAGGGTACGAACGCCGCTGTGATGCTGGACTAACTCCGAGGGCACGTAGGGCAGAGAGAAGAGGAGGTGGATTGAGAGCAGAGAGGACTGGGGAACTACTCGGACTAGGTTGTACGGACTATACAAGAAGTCAAAGCTACCGTCTAAGGTCGCTTCTACGTGCTACTTATACTCGTAGGGAGAGCTATTGGAACTCAGCTGAAACCCTAATACAACTGTCACATGAATGCTGCGGAAACTGCGGAACTGCGGAAAGCACATGTCCAACGCCACTGATGGTGGCTGAAACATACAGTCCATGGGCGCATCAAGCCACAGGGACGAGGCACGGGAAAATCAAGACAAATACAGTAATGGATCACAAACCAGGCACAATCGATAACACACGTTCCAATCCAGGCACAAGCTCATCTGGACTCTTCTGGTGCATTCTAGCCAGGTCACGTGCCAGGGTCACGTGACGGGCAATGACGTTATTCGGCGCTAATCTTCCGGACCTTGAGGTGGGTCTTGTGGGAACATATACTGTTCGGCCAGTATTGCTGCGCGCAGGTGCATAGCGCGACTTCGATGGAACTTGTAAAGGCGTTCTCTGGCCTTGGCTTCTTCGGCTGCTTGTTCATCGGCGTCTAAGGGATCTCTTGCTGGACTCCAGGCGACAAACTGTACTGGGGACGAATCTTCTTGGTCACGTGGTGGCATAGTGACGCGTTCCGGAGGGCCAAACGTAACATCGCGGAAGATGGTATCCATCATTGTTTGGAAAGTGGACGGGGAATTAGTGAGGCCGAAGAACATAACGCGTGGTTCAAACAGGCCTTGATTGGTTTTGAACGCCGCTTTCCATTCATCTCCTTCCTGGATGTGAACGTTATTGTAGCCCCATCGGATGTCCAATTTCGAGTATAGCCGCGCGACTCGGATGCGATCGACGAGTTCAGGGATGAGTGGGAGTGGGTAGTGGTTCTTTATAGTGAGTTTGTTGAGACGTCGATAGTCCTGTACTGGGCGTAGCTTTCCATCCTTCTTTTTGATAAAGAAGAAGGGCGACGCGTAGGCGGATTTCGAAGGGCGAATATACCCCTTCTCGAGTTGTTCGTTCAGGAAGGCCGTAAGTGCCTCTCCTTCGTTCGCGGTGAGTGGGTACACCTTGCAATCAAGTGCGGTGGGCGCGTCTGGGAGTAATTCGATGGCGTGGTCCCATACACGGGACGGGGGAAATCGATATGACGCTTCCTCGCTAAACACCTTGCGGTGTGACCAGTATTCTGGAGGAACCATTTCCTCAAACGTTCGGATTGGTTTCTTTGCCGCTTCCTGCTGGGCGAGTTCGGACGCGGTGGTCGTTTTTCGCAGGAAGGTGATATTCGGCTCCAATTCTTCGTTCACAACCTGCTCCCACGCCTCCTCATCGAGCTCATACGCCTGTAAAGCCCTGATAGCGGCTTCTAATGGCATGGCGTCGCTCTGAAGGTTCAGGCTGGAGATCACGACTGGTTGGAAGTCTTCGTTTAGCATGGCATTTCTCCATTCTATCTCAGGCTCGAAGGCCAAGAACCAGGGGTAGCCCAGGATCGCTTCGTCCTTTCCTAGGTTGGTTACCAGGAAACGAAGCGTCTTCGTGCACGCACCCGTCCACACCGCTAAATCGGTGTACTGGGTTATTGCGCCGTCTCGGTTGTAAGTTCCGTCAACGTTCCATATGGTAATGGGAGCGGAGACGGGTCGGGTTCCGAGATGCGTTCATTTGAGCAATTCCGCACAAATAAAGTTGTCGGTTGCTCCAGAGTCCAGTAGGACCTGTCGTTCGGCCGTCGCGTTTGCAGATTTGAAAAGAACTGGGATTCACATGGATCGATATCTGCTATAATACACGTGTAGCGCCTTTGCCCAGGCCGACAGGTTTAGGCGTTCGGAAAATCCTTTCCTCCAAAAAGCTTCTCCACCAAGAGGTCCCGCACCTCTTTTGGCTGAGCGGCCAGCGCTGCGATCTGAGCGTCAGCCGCTTCATCATTCGACAGTACGCGGTTTGCTGATATGGCGACTCGAGTAACGAGGGGGGGAGGCGATACTGCGGGGGTAGTGGGGATGGGAGGAAGTACTCCTCCGTCGCTTGTGGCCTGAGCAGCGCAAGTGCCTTTTTGTGGGCAATTACCCGACACATGACCCTTTTCTCCGCATCGGAAACATCTCCCCTCCGCGACCATCCTTTGCTTCTCAGCGTCTGTGAGGGTGGCACGGGCTCTAGTGCGGCTAATATCCATGGCGTTTGGGTCACGCGCCTTGTTAAGGGCTTGGACCCACTGGTCTCGGGTGTGACCTCCTCGTTTTTCATTTTGTCGGTTGCGCGTGAGGCAAGGTTTCAGCATAAGGTACTCCGCTTGCTGAAGTCTTGCCGCCGCTTTCCATTGGTCCCATGTGACTGGGTGCTGGAAGCGTATAGCGTTGATTACGAGGTTGTCGGGGAGTCCCGCTTGGAATTTCTCAATGACATTGGCTTCGTCTGGATTATAGCTGGCTTTTGTTGTGAGGTTCTGGAATTTTGCGATGTACGTGTCGATGTCTTCGCCAATCATCTTCAATTTATCAATGTCTTGGCGCGCTCGGGTTCGTTCGGTGGTGTCTGTGTAGGCGTTCGTGAACCGGTCAAGGACCGTGTTCCATAGGTTCTCTTCGTTATGCAGTACTCCTCCTGCGATCTGGGTGTCCAGCCACGCGGTCTGCTCGTCTACCCAATCGTCCACCAAGTGTCCCCTCATGTATGAGAGAAAGGTCATGGCTCGCGAATAGGGCACTGTGAGCTGATCCACAGTTGGGTTCATTCCTCGATAAATTCGAAAGGATCGAAGAAAGTTTCGGCTCTCCTCTCGATTTCCATCGAAGACGGGTGGTGGGTTGCCCCCAAGTTTGCCCCCTCCCAGTGCTGGTATTGCCCCGGCTGGGCCCATGGGGAGCGCACCTCCTCCTGGAGTGCCACCTCCTGGGGCACCTCCACCTGGACCACCTCCACCGCCACCAGGGGCACCGCCGCCTGGTGGGCCTCCACCGCTACCATGAATGCCTCCACTAGGTCCAGCAGTTGGGCCACCACTCGGCCCCGTCGGCAGTTGGGTGCTAGAGCTATGAGGCGCTCCGCTCGTCTGAGCAGCCGATCGACCTCCGCTAGCATGTGCTCCTCCACCGCCCGAGCCGGAGGCTCCCGCGGTAGTAAGGCTGGTGGCGACCTGAGTGTTTGTGGCCATCGCTGGCTGTACGGGAGTGAGGGTTGTTACGCTCCGTAGGGCACACTTCGGGAGATCGCACTCGACCGGATTCACGGGGTTTCCTAACGACCTAAGTGTTGACTCGCTCTTGTTCTGTCGCTTGAGCTAGCGCTTGCTGTCGTTCTTGGTCTTCTAGGATGAGTCCGAAACGGACAATCTGGAGGATTCGGATAGCGACGAAAAGATAAAAGAAAAGAATGACTTCGCTCGTATACGCTGAGCTGGCACGCTCAATCAATCGGTCACGTGATAGGAGGAGGAAGGGGAACACCGCTGTAGCAGAGGGACAAACTCCGAGGGCTGCGTAGGGTACGAACGCCGCTGTGATGCTGGACTAACTCCGAGGGCACGTAGGGCAGAGAGAAGAGGAGGTGGATTGAGAGCAGAGAGGACTGGGGAATTACTCGGACTAGGTTGTACGGACTATACAAGAAGTCAAAGCTACCGTCTAAGGTCGCTTCTACGTGCTACTTATACTCGTAGGGAGAGCTATTGGAACTCAGCTGAAACCCTAATACAACTGTCACATGAATGCTGCGGAAACTGCGGAACTGCGGAAAACACATGTCCAACGCCACTGATGGTGGCTGAAACATACAGTCCATGGGCGCATCAAGCCACAGGGACGAGGCACGGGAAAATCAAGACAAATACAGTAACGGATCACAAACCAGGCACAATCGATAACACACGTTCTAATCCAGGCATAAGCTCATCTGGACTCTTCTGGTGCGGTCTGGGCCAGGTCACGTGCCAGGGTCACGTGACGGGCAATGACGTCATTCGGCGCTAATCTTCCGGACCTTGAGGTGGGTCTTGTGGGAACATATATTGTTCGGCCAGTATGGCTGCGCGCAGGTGCATAGCGCGACTTCGATGGAACTTGTAAAGGCGCTCTCTGGCCTTGGCTTCTTCGGCTGCTTGTTCATCGGCGTCTAAGGGATCTCTTGCTGGACTCCAGGTGACAAACTGTACTGGGGACGAATCTTCTTGGTCACGTGGTGGCATAGTGGCGCGTTCCAGAGGGCCAAACGTAACAGGGTGGTTGATTCGTCTGGGTCGACGTTGATTCCGGTAATGTTGGTTGACCCAAGGGGTCCTGCGCCGAATTGTGGAGGGACAGCTTTGTAGGCATACCACCGTCCTTGCTTTGGGTCGTAGTCGATATAAGCCCAAAGACGAAGGTCGTCAAAGTAGTGAACTTGGTGATATTCCTGGTTTTTTGCGTCAAAGATAAAGTACCCCTCTTGGTTATGGATTTCTTCCCAGATTACTGCGCCCTTTTTGTGGCTGGAGAGTTCGTCGGTGGAATACCGATCGATGTACTGCGGCTGGAATTTCGTGCGACTCCTACTAGTCGCCAGGGTTGCGAGACTTGACTTAATGTAACGTTACCACAGGAACGTTATGTGCGACGTGCACATCACTAAGTCGATCAGGCTGAGGTAACGGGACGTGAGTTAGCCGGATAGGGCTAAGTTCGATGATGAATAAGCACTGCACGGTCTCCTCAGACATGCGAGTGGTAGACAGGGGTTCTGGGGTTCAAGCGCAAAGGCGAACCAAAGTTGTGCTCAAGCGAAACAGCGAGCTAAAGTCGTTCGTGGATTGACAACGATGTGGTATTACACAAGAAGTCAAGTCTACCGTACAAGCTAGGTAGCGTGCGACTTATATACTAGTACAGGATGTTTGTACGCAACAAACATATGGCGTGATACATGGAGTCCTAAGTAAAAGCAGAACAAAGGCAGAGCTATAGTAGGAAACATGGTGTTTGCGCGGGGTCATGTGGAAGTCAGCTGAGACCGGAGCGCCGTGAACTTTGATATACAAGGAAGGAGACGTAAAGGCGTATCGTGCGGCGAAGGGATCATGGGAAACGGCTGGGCGCGTGATGGGTTATGGGCATAACAAGGTGGGGTACGAGAACAAGAAGCAAGGAAAGGAAGCGTCCACGGGAAAAGAAGAGAGAATCGTAACACTCTGAAATCAATCTACCAGAACATGGCACACGCGTAACCGCACATTACTGCTCGAGCAATGCCGCTCTCGCTCAGCTCATAACGGAGACAAACCGCGAGCGTCTACACATGGTACAGGCAGACTTGTCACACGAATCGCAAGTCCAAGCACTCTTCGCCCGTCCTGGAAACACCGAGTGGGGCGAGGTGGAGATAGCGGTGATCAACCACAGCGTGTACCAATGGGCCAACGTACCGCTTAAGAACATGCCGATCGAGCAGTGGGAAAGCACGTTCAGTGATAACCTGACATCCTCGTTCCTCGTCTGTTACGCTCCGTAGGGCGCACTTCGGGAGATCGCACTCGACCGGCTTCCAAGGAATTCCTAACGACCTAGGTGTTGACTCGCTCTTGTTCTGTCGCTTGAGCTAGCGCTTGCTGTCGTTCTTGATCTTCTAGGATGAGTCCGAAACGGACAATCTGGAGGATTCGGATAGCGACGAAAAGATAAAGGAAAAGAATGACTTCACTCGTATACGCTGAGCTAGCACGCTCAATCAATCGGTCACGTGATAAGGTGAGGAGAGGGGAACACCGCTGTAGCAGAGGGGCTAACTTCGAGGTCTGCGTAGGGTACGGACGCCGCTGTGATGCTGGACTAACTCCGAGGGCACGTAGGGCAAAGAGAAGAGGAGGTGGATTGAGGGCAGAGGGGACTGGGGAACTACTCGGACTAGGTTGTACGGACTATACAAGAAGTCAAAGCTACCGTCTAAGGTCGCTTCTACGTGCTACTTATACTCGTAGGGAGAGCTATTGGAACTCAGCTGAAACCCTAATACAACTGTCACATGAATGCTGCGGAAACTGCGGAACTGCGGAAAACACATGTCCAACGCCACTGATGGTGGCTGAAACATACAGTCCATGGGCGCATCAAGCCACAGGGACGAGGCACGGGAAAGTCAAGACAAATACAGTAACGGATCACAAACCAGGCACAATCGATAACACACGTTCCAGTCCAGGCACAAGCTCATCTGGACTCTTCTGGTGCATTCTAGCCAGGTCACGTGCCAGGGTCACGTGACGGGCAATGACGTCATTCGGCGCTAATCTTCCGGACCTTGAGGTGGGTCTTGTGGGAACATATACTGTTCGGCCAGTATGGCTGCGCGCAGGTGCATAGCGCGACTTCGATGGAACTTGTAAAGGCGTTCTCTGGCCTTGGCTTCTTCGGCTGCTTGTTCATCGGCGTCTAAGGGATCTCTTGCTGGACTCCAGGCGACAAACTGTACTGGGGACGAATCTTCTTGGTCACGTGGTGGCGTAGTGGCGCGTTCCGGAGGGCCAAACGTAACATCGTCGCACACGAATACCTTTGCGGCCTCGAGAGTGGTGTCCAGCGCACGGGCCGAAAACAGAGACCGGTAGCGGGAGGGGGTTCGGGGAGCACACTGCGATCGTGTTCGTCGGGAGCACGGCAGGAAAGTGGGGCAAAGCCATGCACGCGGACTACGCAGCCAGCATGTAACGGACGGACTTGAAATACGATACGGAGGACACAATGGACTCTTACTATACGGTTATGACTACGGTAGTAAGTAGGAATTAGTCATGGACACCACGGATCAGTCAGCAGGAGTCGTACTAGCATGTGATAGTTAGTACGACTCATTCCTAGGATAGCGATAGTAGGGTTCGAGTTACTTACGCTATAGGATATCGGACTCATAGGGGAGCTTTAAAGCTACCCCTTCATATGTATAAATAGTGCTTCGTAAAGACCAAGAACGCCATCTTGGTCTTCTTCGAATACCACTCCTCTCTAACTTGGATTCCCTTCAGGCTTTTGTGCCTCCTGCCCTCTATTCGTATTACCCTGACCTTCGTGTCTAGGACGCTGGCATTCTCAAGTCGACAACTCGGAGTTGCCTTAGTACTGTTTGGAAGAGCATTGTGGATTGCGCTGGTTGTTTTCTACGGTGTCACAGAGACTCTAAGAGGGTCTCTTCGATTTGCTAAGTTGTGAACACCCTTGTACGAGTTCAAGTCGGACTAACGCCATGGTAGCATTACACAGCAAGAGTGGTGCACAATTACCCCTCCCTTCCTCTGACACGGTGATCGTTTACGACTCTGAAGCGATCATGTATGGCCTGACGCTCTCACTCAAGAACGAGATCGTGCAGGTCGCACCGCGCGCACACGTCAACTGCATCGTGCTGGGATGGGTCCGCACCCTAATGGCTGCCGAGGCGCTCCAGGATCCGCTGACAGTTTATCATTCGCTTGCCACGTATGCCTGGGCATTATGGTCCTCTGATGGATTTGTTTGATCTGTCGACAGGACTCCGTTGAGGAAAGTTGCGGAGGCGAGCGATGTCGCGAATCAGATCGTGCTGCTTGCCTCTGTGAGTCTTGGGGCACGTCACAGGCCAGGTGCTCATGGTCGATGGAGGGATGGAAGGCAGGGTGTTGTATATGGCTGCCGATTTTGGCTTGCGCGCTTAATGAATATAATGAATCCCTGAGAAGGAGGCGCTGAGGGTTCCTCCAACACCTGATCACATGACAATCGCGCTCCGTCCTTGTAATGCAATGAGATCTGGCCCACATACTGTACCTGGATTTTCACTTGAGCGAGTTCAAGTCGTGTACCAATAACCACTCTAGTGCTGGCCAAGGAATGATGACACAGTAAATTAGCAATAACAGCAAAATCCCGAAATCATCAGGGCCAAAATGTGCCCATCAACCTGAAATCCCGGCTACTTGCGCCGACCGAGAGCAAGTACGACCCCGCAGGGCGTGAGAGGAGAAAAAGGTTTTGACTCGGAGAACTGTGCCTCATTCAGACTCTTGGACTTGCTTATAGACAAAAACAGCGACCATGGTATATGCCTCCGTAGCACACAATAATATAGCTTTGGCATCCTGGAACACACGCAATTGCTTCATACTTCCTTGATACCACTTTTTTCTTGCTTCTTTTCACCTTTCCCGTGTATATGCGCCTTTCTCCTTAGCTACATATATATGCGTAAAACGAGCTTCGGAACACGCGATTGAACGTGTTCAGATCAGAACAAGTGACTGTATCTCTGTTCAACCGGCGAGTTATAATGCAGTTGCCAGTACGTTGCCACACTATAGTCAGGTGGTGGCCCTAGTACCTCAGACTACCGCGACCATCCACCATCTCTCAGCAGGAGAAAAGGGTCATGGTGCAGAATTTGTTCGTGGAAGCACGGCACTCGGTTGATTATATAACGCAGGAGTAACAAAGATAGAGACTATCATAGTTTATCGTGGAATATGAGGTTCTCTCTCTGACATACTAATGAAGAGGTTAGGTGTGACAGCCTCGGCGGATGATGCGGGAATCTCCGGCCACTCTAGAAATACAAGATCCTATGGGGCACATTTTAAATGAGCCATAGCAGGTGGTGTCGTCAAAGTGATACACTACTGGTGCAGTCATCGCGGAGGAGGGTCCAAAACTGAGCACTGAGAAAAGCCCAAGTGCGCGCCACTAGCAGATAGATATGGAGGAGGAATTATGAGAAAAAAAATAAATAGAAACGATGGGGTAATCTCCGCACCTGGAGAGCCATTGCGATGATCTCTACCAGTGCAGTTACTGAGTGGTTTTCGACGGGTCTTCGCAGAACAGTCCAACAGGGCACTGTGGAAAGCACTGCCTGAGCTCTGTGAGATCACTGTCGGATACTGAGGTGGACGTAGGACTTTGAAAGAGTGTGGCCATTTATCGAACATCTATCTCACGCACGCTCAGGCTCGATCCGAACTTGACTCATGACTCGACGATCATGTCTCTCACGCAGATCGTTATCAGTTCCATCTACGAAGAACCGAAACCTCTCGTATAGATGGATCTCGACTTGAAAGACGTTCATGTGCTTGTCACTGGTGCGTAACGCCCCATTCGTTACTCGCTGAACTATGGCTATGTTATCTATTACCGCGTTCCTGCAGGAGCAAACGGAGGTATCGGTCTCGAGACCACGCGGCTCTTCCTCAGTGCGCAATTATTCTTTCCTCCCATTCCCGGCGCCGGGATTATTTTTGAAATCAGTCCACTAGAACATGGCGCACGCGTAACCGCAAATTACCGCTCGAGCAACGCCGCTCTCGCTCAGCTCATAACTGAGACTAACCATGAACATCTACGCATGGTACAGGCCGACCTGTCGCACGAAGCGCAGGTCCAAGCACTCTTTTCCCGTCCTACCGATCCCAGTAACGCCGGGTGGGGCGAAGTGGAAATAGCGGTGATCAACCACGCCGTGTCCCTGTCGACCAACGTCCCGCTCAAGGACATGCCGATCGAGCAGTGGGAGCGCACGTTCAGCAACAACCTGACGTCCTCGTTCCTCGTTGCGCGCGAATACCTCCGCGGCCTCGAATGCGGAGTCCGCGCTGCGGCGGTTTCTGCTTCGTCCCTTCCAGAGACCGGCGGCGCACAGGCGGCGTCGGCGTTTGGGGAGCGCGCCGCGATCGTGTTCGTCGGGAGCACGGCGGGGAAGTACGGCGAAGCCATGCACGCGGACTATGCCGCCAGCAAAAGTGGTGCGCAATTTCATCCCTCCTCTGACGTTGGTGGTCTGATCGTCTCATGCCTACGACTCAAAGCGATGATGTATGGCCTGACGCTCTCGCTCAAGAACGAGATCGTGCAGGTCGCACCGCGCGCACGCGTCAACTGCGTCGCGCCGGGATGGGTCCGCACCCCGATGGCTGCCGAGGCGCTCCAGGATCCGCTGACGATTTATCGTTCGCTTGCCACGTATGCCTGAGGCACGGTCCTCTGGCGGATTTGCCTGATCTGTTGACAGGACTCCGTTGAAGAAAGTCGCGGAAGCGAGTGACGTCGCAAATCAGATCGTGCTGCTTGCCTCTGCGAAGGTCTCAGGGCACGTCACAGGCCAGGTGCTCATGGTTGAAGGAGGGATGGAAGGCAGGGTGTTGTATATGGCTACTGATTTCGGCTTGGATGCTTGAGGAGTTTGCCCTTCATCCAACACCTGAACAACACGCGGTCCTTCCTTGTAATATAATAAGATCTGGCCTACATATTGTACCCGGATCTGCACTTGATACATTGTGCACCTCAGACTTTCTCACCAGGGAAAACCTCCCGTGCTAGCGAGTGAATATAATAAATTAGCAGTAATATAGTAATTACAGAGGTAATATTGCCGCTCTCCATTGCTCTCTTCGCCATCATTTACAGTAAGAGGTCAACTAGCATCCAACCTCGGGCAAGAAAAGAAGGGACAGTCGGCAGACCAACCTACCGACTTACCGACCCATCGGCCTAATCAAATCCCCAAACCATCAAAAGCTGATTAGAGGGGGATCGTGCCCTTCAGCCTGAAATCCCGGCTGCTCGCGCCGACCGAGAGCGAGTACGACCCCGCAGGGCGTATCCACGACTGGCTGACGACGTCCCAAATCGACAGATCGTAGCGCGAGAGCGTGATCGTGACGCTCTGCGCTTCGCCAGGCTGAAGTTCGACGTCCGTGAATCCGCGCAGGACTGATGGGGGCTCTTCCGCGCGCACAGGGAAATGCAGATACAGCTGCGGGATCTCCGTCCCCGCGACGGGACCCGTGTTCTTCACCGTGAAGCACACGCTGAATGCCGGGCGGTGCAGCCAGAGCGCCGTGGAGGAGCCGACAGCCTGTGGGCTAGGCTTGCCCGCTGCCCAGTTCGCCTCTAGCGCCCCGTCCTGGTTCTGTCCGCCCGCGACCGGGCTGATCGACAGACCGGTGTATTCAAACGTCGTGTAGCTCAGCCCAAAGCCAAACTCGTAGCGCGGCGCAATGTTCGCCACATCGAAGTGGCGATAATCAATAAACAACCTGAATTGCGTCAGGGAGGTACACACTACAGTTGGGAGGAGAGACGACGCACCCTTCGGAATAGGTGATATTCAGAATCTCGTCGCCGGTACCTCCCTTTACGAGTTGTGCAGAATAATCGCTTGGCGACTTGGCGACGGTATATGGAAGACGCCCGCTAGGGTTCACAGCACCGTATAGTACATCTACGAGTGCGTTTCCCGTCTCAGTACCCCCGAGCCCGGCCCAGATGACTGCCGTCACGTTCGGATGGTCAATCCAGGGCTCGAGGGTGATTGGGCCGACTGAGTTCACGACCACGATCGTGTTGTTGTTGTGCGCCGCGACCGCTTTGACTAGCGCGTCGCCATTGTGCCACGCCGTCAAGTTCTTCCTGTGGAGTAGGCGATAGCGCGTTGAGTTTCCAGAGAGTATGGAGGGAAAGTGGTCACGTGCCTATCACCTTCGTTGCCATCCACGGTGATGTAGCCCTCGCCAGAGTCGGACTGCAAGAAGACGATTGCGGCATCCTGCTGGATGGCAGCGGAGCCCGCGCCGACAAGGTTGAAATCGTTGAAAACCCAAGAGAAGAAGTGTGATCCTTGCGTGCGCGGGCCTGTAGTGCTTCGTATGGCTATTCAACGGACGGTCCGCGATCAGTGATCTATCGCGTTTGAAAAGCAGTTGGCTGCGAAATACGCACCGAGATTAAGGTACGTGAACTTCGCGGTTCTATGCGGTTAGTGAGTCGTAATTTTTAGCAACCCCCATCTAAATCACTTACCCAGATCCCCATCCCATAGCCAGGATTCCATCGATACCGGTCTGGCTGCTGAACGCATTTGGGCCCACACCATGTGCTGGACCCGCATCAGATCCGATCAGCACTAGCGTGCGTGGCTTCTTGAGCGGGAGCGCGCCGCCTACATTCTTCAGTAGCACCATGCTAGCCGAGTCGATCTCGCGCACAACCTTGTCGTGGTCATCCTGCACATCAATGTGCTCGTTCGTCGCCTGGTCCAGGGGGTGGAATGCATCGAAGTTCGTATGTGGGTAGCTGGGCGAGTCCTGCCCGAGGAGATACCACCCTGCGAGAATTCGAGTTGCCATGTCGTCCACACGCGCCTCTGGAATGGTGCCATTTTGCACATATGCAGTAAGGTTTGCACCGAAATAAGACGTGCCCGAATTGAACGTGATATCGCCGGGCATCGTCATGTCCAGCCCAGTGATTGCGCTGATGGTTGAGTGCGTGGCGCTCCAATCAGACATGACGAAGCCCTGGAAGCCGAACTCGCTCTTCAAGATGCTATTCAGGGTGCTGTTGTTTTCGCAAGCGTATGTCCCGTTCACAAGGTTGTACGAACACATCACCGAGGCGACGCCGGCCATCACGCTGCGAAGGAACGGCGCCGCGTAAATTTCGTGCTGTGTGCGGTCAGTCGACATTTGAGCTGGACTGGGTACGGTCGTACTCCTGCTCGCTGTGCCACAATTGAGTCACTGTCGTCTATAGCCCGACCCTCGCAATGGGTACTTACTTGTTGATGTAATGCTTTGCACATGCTTGCACACCGGCGGACTGCATACCAAGGATCGTCTCGTATGCACCAACACCTGCCAAAAATGGGTCTGCGCCGAAACCTTCCCAGTTTCGGCCTCCCTGGGCAATACGGCCCATGTTCATCATCGGGCCCAGTGCGATGTTAACTCCCTTGCCGACGTGTTCTTTTCCCATCGCAACACCACGCGCACGGATTAGCGAACGTTTCCACCTGCATTTTGTCCAAAAATCAGGTTGGAAGATCGCAGAACTCAGATAACGTCAAGACTCACGTGGTCGCAGCATTGATGGCAGCGGGGAAAACAGTCGCAAAATCCGCAAAACGCACCCCGAGTGGAGAATCGTCGAGGCATAGGCCGGGAAAACCACCTACAGAAGGTATGTTCCCGACACAGCGGCCGTCCTGCCAGCCCACACCAGTAGTAATATTGACTTTTTGGTCGAGTGTGAAAGTGGCAACCTAACCAAAAACGAATTATTACCGGATTTGGATGGAATATAGTCAGGTGACCGTGACGCGTCGCGTTATAAGGCGCATCGCGAATCCTCAGTATGCTATCGCTCCACAGCATGTAGATACGCGCGGCCGATGCATCACGCACTCGTTGGGTGATTGTGCGAGAATATGTCCAAGTTTAAGAGGTCAAATCACTTACCTTAGCTTTTGCTTTTTCGTAAGCGTTCGTCCACGCTGGCCCGAAATCTGGGACGAGCGCGGGGGTATCGACAGGCGGGGGAGTATTAGGTGAGGCCAAGGGGTATACCCCAGGGGATGGAGGCTCCGAAGATGGCCATGGGAACGGCACAAAGGGATACGAACTGCCCGATGGCAGCGGCTGGGTGAGGACGCCGGAACCACTCGTGGATAAGCTCTGGAGACCTGAGAGGGACGAAGATGAGGTCCCACTGCCAGACGAAGGTGAGCTTGCTGGGGATGTTGAGGCGGAGGATGAGTATAGCGGGAGGGAAGGTGATTGCGAGGAGGATAGGCCCGAGGACGTTGGGAACGACAATGATGGGCCCGGGGACGACGGAAAGTATGACGATTGAGAAGAGGGAGAGGATGCAGCTAGGACGCGCCCTGCACCCAGAAGAACAAGGAAGACGGATGGTCGCATAGACTCACAGTATAGATGCACCAACTGGGGAGGGGCCGAGAGACTACTGGGCGAATGCTGGGCTTCAAGTTATATGTCGCACGAATTGCGCGGCGAACCGTTCGTGCCGCGGCGACTGTGGAGTCGGTGCTAAACCGAATAAAAAACGTCATGCAAGTGACATGGAAGTGCGCCGGAGCCTTGGCCGGAGCCAACACTTGTCTACGCAATTTTAGGTCAAGCACACGTCCATCCCCACCTCTGCGCACGTGATGCACCATACCGACATGGTACGACAGGGATATGTGTGCTACTGTACCCAGCACTTTTGAGTGAGAGCACACGAATAAACTGACTCTCGTCGTTCAAGCTCAAGTATCCATGGTTAGTATCCATGGTTGAGCGACCGATCAACGCTAACTTGGAAGGTCCATTACAGTAAGCGAAAACCCATGGTTCGGACTTCCATTACTGCTGTTTTTTTGGTGAAACAGTACATTATGAAGCGAGGGCCAAAGAACGAGTAGGTTGTTTGCTGTATCAATGAACAACCAGCAGCTGGGATACCGAGATGGTCGCGAACTCGGTTATAGTAACTGGTCCCGGTTGTAGCCGAAATTATTATCTACTATACAACACACGACGGTCCCCGAAAAGGAAGGACCTGCTGAATAATAGTGACTAAGCAAAAACCCGTTGTGTTTTCAGTAGAGGTGGCTAGCAACAAAAAAGGAAGGAGCCGTTGACTAAGCAAAAATCCGGTGGCTTTCCACACTGTTTTTCGGAATGTGGCTGACCTCTTAAAATGGAAATCGATTTGTAAGCGAAAGCGAACTCTGCCCCCACCAAAGCCTCTACATCACAAAGAAACACTCTGCCCTGCCTCAACAACATCCAATTTTTTTCTGTCCTTTTTTTTCCCCCCCATCTTACATCTCTCTGTCTTCATCATAAAAGCTGTGTCTACATCATTACTATTGAAATATATTTTCTCATATGTTTTTTTAATCAGTTTTTATAGCCCATTTTTTGTATGCTTCTTTACCCTATTGTTATTAGAAAATTTACTGATCTAAATGTTTTTAGGGGCTCTGTTTTGGCTTTCTCTGTGCTCAGGGGTGACTGTGCTGCCTTTCTTCACTTGGCAGTTGAACCTTAGAGACTTTGTAGACCAAGGTGATGCTCAGAGAAGTCCTACCTCCCTGGCTTCCCTGTAAAAACAGGGTGTCTGCCAGTTTTTGCCACAACTAAGTTACCTCCCCTTCCTTCCCCTTCCTTTATTGGAAGTTGCTTTATTATCAACTGCCACTGCTTGCATCAATTTCACATAGTCTTTGGAGGATTTGGCTGTTTCATATTGGGGTTAGAATGCCTGTTGCTCCTTTCTCTGATTTTGGTCTTGGTTCTGGCTCTGGGCTTGATGTAGTGGTGTGACTATCAGCAACACCAAGTTAAGTGAAGTTGAGGTGAACTGTCAAGGGCAAAGACTCAACATTGATGTAGAGATAAATCATGTGCTGAAACCTACAGATGGCATGGAGTGTATGTCAGTGTAGAACCTTTACTTAAGGCTTAAGAAAAGTGTCATATAATGGCAGGCTGAGTTAAGAACCAAGAAAACAAGTTAGATTGCAAAAGGTAAGGAAGTATAATGAAATGTGCATCTGAGTAGAGAACCAAGAGGACAAGTTGGTTCCACTTAGGATGCTACAGGCAAGCTTATATATCTACTGCAGCTGTAATTAAGTTGGAGCTTTAACACTGTTACTGAGTGTACTGTAAGTGGGACTAACTAAAGAGCTGATGTGTTATATCTATTAATAGCCTTATCTTTAGTGCTGACTGATGCACTGTCATCAAGGCTGACTACATATGACATGTCACTGAGTAAAACCTAATACAGCATATAATACATGCCTACTAAGCATAATCTAGATCATTCTAGAGGAGTCCTTCCTTATCTACCAATCACAAGAGTCTATCCATATATGGGGTGTGACTATAAAGGGATAGTCCATATATGGAACTACTTTCCCAGGGTCATGTGATAAAAAGTGCACAATATTTCATAACTGACTAGAACATGTGATGGCAAGTTACATGACTCACAAGAGGCAAAATGAGCATATCCATGACATCTGGCTCTGCTTCCTCAGCTGCTATTACCTCTCTCCCTGCTCTTCCCTCCACTTCTGCCCCTGCCAGTGCTCTTCTCCCTGCCTCTGTCCCTGCTCTTCCCTCTGCCCCCCCACCTCCTACTGGAGCTGTTGTGCCAGTTATCCCTCCTATGTTCCCTCAACACAGTCAACATGCTGTGTGTTAGCAGGAGCATGACAGCCATATCATGGGCAGTCCTGAAAATCATCACACACCAGTAACTCCCAATCTTTCCAGGCCACCTACCTTGAATGGCCAAGGATATCATCATTTGCCAGCTAATTTAGCTGCCCTGATTGCTCACCTTCCTCTCATGCCTGTATCTCAAAGGTACTCTTCATTGGTTAGCTAAACACCTTACCAAGTATTCTATGCACAATCCCAAGTTTGGCATGTGCTGCTTCAGTGGCAAGATCTCCCTTCCCCCTCTCCAGTCTCCACCTCTTGAGTTGTCCCAGCTTTTAATTTCCCAAGACCAACTTTCAAAGTCCTTTTGCCTGTGCATTTGCAATTATAACAGTGCACTGGCTATGACCTCTGTGGGAAGAAAGCTAGATGACTCTGTTAACCAGAGAGGTGGTGGGCTCTACACATTTAGGCTTTATAGAGAGCTCATTTAAAGAGCTGGGTCTCTTTTGCCACCAGAGGGTAATCAAGTTGCACCTGTCTATGCCCAGGATAACATCAAGGAGGAATATCAAGGTGATTTGGGATGAGAAAGTGAGAGAGGCTGAGACCAAAAATATTGTATATAGTGAAGTGTTGCTGAAGTGATAGATACATATGGAGATATGGGATTAAGTTAAGTGTGAAAGCAGGGGTTTGGGGGCTGTGCCCCCAACAAGCTGAAGCAACCTGTGCCATAGGCACAGTGCTGAAGCTTGTCGACTTAAAAACTGAAATCGGGATTATAAATAGCGATTATCAAGATTGCGAAGGTGCGTGACGTCACGGTTACGCATCCCTCCTTGAACTCGTACCATCTCTCCTTAGCAGTGCTCTGGTGCTCTGGTCCAAATATGCCCCTCTTGAGGTCAGCGGCCTTCTCAGGCTCCGGGGACGCAAGCACAAAGATCCTAAAGGCTCTTGACTGCCTCCGCATCGTCTCACCTTTTCACCAAATCTCCTCGTCGACTGCGATGTCGGCACCACCCAAGCAATTTGAGGCTGCCTTGGGTGAGATCACCGTGCACTGGCACTATACACTTATTCTTGGACCTTCTGGCCATACCTTTCCTATGGCACCCTTAGCGCACCACCCCCACACCCTCTTCGCGTTTCCCAGTCCCATTGTCTCTGGGCCTCTAAAACCCGGGGTGGTTCCTACACCCTCCAGCCCTCTTTGGGCTCGCCTTACCACAGTCATATTGTATTCTGCTGCAGGCTTCGGCTCGTCCGCTTTCGCTGGGTGCCCGCACCACTACCCCTTTTTCCAAACGGCCTCGCTCCCCTCCTTTGTTTTAAAATGTGTAGTCACAGGACTGGGCATAGTGTATCGGTTGAGAGGCATAGGATAATTTGGTTCTGAGAGGCACCTGTTCTCTTGCAGAGTGATCGAAACGTCCGTGGCGTCCAGTCTTCAAGTTATACGTCGCGTGCTGTCTCGGTATATACTTGAAAAAAGTGTGATGCGGGGATTCGTACATTTCGTCTGGTGCTTAATCGAGCGCTGATAGAACACGGTAATGTACTCTAGCTTCAGCCTCTCGCTGACAAATAGGAATACATCATGACGCTGCATTTCGCATCTCTAGACTGCAAGACCGTCGGCTTGGCTATTGTGTGCAATTTCCTATATATCGTATGGCGTAGTAACGCACAATCGGGCGCCGTGCACTTCCATAGTCTTGTCTCAAGGAGGTAACGCAAAGGTACTAGATTCGTGGCATTCTCCAGCTTAAAGCACCATCACTATATGATAATGATACATCCAACGCAGTACAACAAAGCAAATGGATACGACATGACAAAACACCGCACCGATAAATACAGTATAGCCTCACAGGCACCCAGCTCCATCATGCCGTCATTCGTCCATGTGCTCGGATAGTAGTTTGGCGATCTCCGTATTTGTTCCCGCATTCGTCTCGTCCAACGGAGTCTTGCCATCGGTGCCGCGGGCGTTCGCATCCGCGCCGTGCTTCAATAATAACCGCACGAGTTTAAGATGTCCTCGGCTGGATGCACCGTGCAACGGGATCCGGCCATGACGATCGCTCGCATTGACCTCGGCGTGGTGCTCAAGAAGTATCTCGGCAACCTCGAGTCGCCCACCGAATGTTGCATAGTGCAGTGGGGTCGATCTGGTGTTTTCCAGGGCTTCCACGTCTGCGCCATGATCGAGTAGCCACCGTACAATATCAGGGAGACCTTCAGCTGATGCGTGATGTAGAGGAGTTTGGCCCCAGATACCCCGGGTATTCACATCGGCCCCATTCTCCAGGAGCAACCACAAAGTCTCGACATTACTTTTGGAAAATGCTGCGTATAAGGGAGTCCGGTAGGGACCACCCTTGGCGTTTATGTCCTGCGGACGCTTCAAAAGCACGTGTTCGACCAGGTCACGGTTTCCAACCCGTACGGCATAATATAAGGGGGACGCTTGCGGTTGTTCTGGGCTCGTCCCGCGTGTCGGTAGTTTGTCAACGTTGTAGACCCAGAGCCAGGCAGCAAAATGTGGCTTTTCTGGGTCAAAAAGATCATTAATTCCATCCTTCACGTACGACAAAACATTCTCGAAATTGACGTGCTCGGGCCAGTGCTCTGCTGCGTATTGGGCGAGAGGGAAACCGACGATGCTATCGCGGTCAACTCGCTCGTCTAGTCGAAGGAGGACACCTAGAGAAGCTTGTGCAAGAATCGTATGGGCAGACTCCAGCCGAATATGGAATCGTGACTCCTCTTCAAGTGAACTTGCAAGGCGACTTGACGTCAAGAACTCTTTTACGGAGAAGTGGGAGAAGTGAACAACCCGCGAACCACCATCCATGACGACTGTCACCAAACTCGAGCATGCTGACAACACCGCTTCTTCGTTATCTTCCCACCGCCAATCCGCGTTTAACTTCGGGCCACCGCGCGCGTGGAAGTCGACTGCTAGGACTTCTGCAAGTTCCTCGACTCGAAGAGGACGAACAGCCACAGTTAGGCATTGCAGAAGACGATAGGCGTGCTCTCTGTTAGCCCTGTTGATTTCCCTTAGTATCCGCTCGTATGTCTCGTCCAGAGACTTGGGTAATTGCTTGAGGATATTGAAAACGCTCGCCGGGAAACAGTGACGTAATATCTCCAATTGACAGAACACCCATCGGAACCTGCGCAAAGTCTTCAGCGAGCGCGACAAGGGAGTAGTGACAAGCTTACATTCCATCAGCCTTGTCAGAGAGTGTTCCAATGACTAAGTCCCTTTCCTTTGCTCTCCATCTTCGCATCCTCGAGTCCGAGTAAACAACCGAGCTGACATAGTTCGCGATATCTGCATTCTGACCACTTTCATCGTGAAGAGAGATCTGGTGAGCTGCCAGGGGCGCGAGAACATTACGGATGTCGATCTCGGGACGACTCGTGATACACAAATGCAAGCTCGAAAGTTTCAACCCGACGAGATCCTTGACAAGTCGCAGGACCTTTTCACGAGGTGTCGGCATCCCCGATGTGTTGAGACATTCATCAACCGCATCTAAGACGAGGTAGGTCGGAGTTTCTCCGAGGGCCACGAGCATGGTCCTGAGGCATTTTGCGAGTGCGTCGTCATTTGGCTGTACTGAGCCGTGGCGGTGGGTAGAGTACAAGGTAAGAAGAATGTCGCAGTAAACATTGGACTGATCAGAGAGCTGAATGAGAAGGGAGGAGAGTAAGGCACGGGAGTCCTGCTTTCCAGTATCCTTGAAGTCGAAATAGAAGTAGGCCATCGACGCAAACCCGGCGTTGCAGACATCTTCTATATCTCGAATGATAACGGAGCTGGACGAAAGTATAACTTGAACTCGATTGTAGTCGTAATAAGTCAGGAAGGAACAAACCTAAGAATACTTTTCCCAGAGCCCGCTAAGAGATAGGACGGCATTAGTAGCAATTCGGTCGCAGGTGAAGGAACATACGTTTTCCGTGAACCCACAACAGGCAGCCATGAGCCATCCAACCCTTGAAGGCGTCGCCTCGTGTGAGCCATTCTGCGGTACCTTCGTGGTGAGTACCACAGGCAACGTTGTAATTGATGGTCGGGTCGGGAGGAGAGAGCCAGTTTCGAAGGTCGTGTCGAAGCTGGTTACCTGATAAGAATGTGAGCGACAGCGGCCAAGGACAGCGGGCACAGAGAAAATCACTGACGATTCATATCGTCTACCGTGTTCACGATGCGTTGGATTACTGCGCTTCTTTCTTTCTCTCCTAAGCAAGCCGAAATGTGAGGGCGGTGTATAGGACAGAGAAGCACACGATCACAAACCATCGACGATTAGTATCACGTTGTCGTTGACGACCCCCACGCTATCATCAATGGCCTGCACTTTGTGACCAATGCATTGGACCTTTTCGCCAACCCCCTGAACCCTTTCGTCGACAACCTCCACCTTCCCGTCGACACTTTGCACCCCAATGTTGACGACATCCACCTTGTCTTCAACACTATGTGTCAGCCTCAGGACTTCTGTAATTGCCATCCGGGCTTCTTCTTGTGTCAATCTATCGAGTCTCTGCAACGCCTCCTCGATGTCTCGTCTCCCCACTAGCGTTTTGAAGAATTTCTCTGAATAAAGTCTATCACATGAAATCAGAGGATAACCGGAGAATAACGCACTCGCTCGCCCTTGTCTAATCTCTTTGGTCGCTATCGCGAAAATAGATAGAACCTCAACCATAATCTTCACGATAACATCCGTCATAGCCGTCGTCTGTGGAATTTCTGTATAGGCTTCGAGCCGTTTGAAGAAGTTCTCAATCCGTTCGAAGATGTCGATGAGAACGTCGTGGCTGGCAGAAACGTCCTTGGATGCCTGAATGATCGCGCCGTCACATGGTCTACAGGGTGAGGTCAACGAAAATACTCACCAAGAGGAGTACTCCAATGCCGGCAAAAATCACCTTAGCAGGAGAGAACACCTGAAAAACGAGTGTGAAATCGCAAATATCGAACGAGGCGACCTCAAGAGACCCACCAAGCCAACGCCCTCACCGAGTGTAGCCGAGAACGCGTAGAGGACATTTACAGTTGGATCAAGCCACTTCGTCAACCTCTCGTCATCTCTCCGAGACTGATCGAACTCCTCAACCTGGGCTCTAAGTACGGCAAGAATTGCACTGGGAGAGTCGCACGTCTTGAGCAGGGTAGCTAAGGGATGAGCCGTGATGTCGTGCCCTGTTCGCTTTTTGTAAGCTTTGAAGGCAGTTCTGAAGATAGAGTCGAAGTCGGAAGAAGAGGTGCTTGGGAGAGGTGACTGAGACATGGTGTAGCCGTACGATGTCGATTCGGGTTGGGAGGAGAAGAAAAGTAGACAATCTGTGAGGGTAATTAAACCGTCACGTAGTGTTGCCGCGGCTCGGCTCAGCTTGGCTCAGCTCAGCTAAGTACAGCTCGACCAAAAATGGCGAGCCGAGCTGAGCCATTCCCAATTGAGCTAGTTCCAGCTGGGCTGGGCCGGGTCCTGGGCTCCGGCCCGGCCAGGGGTCTAAAAAAGCCCATATATGACCCTCCAAACTGAGAAAAAGTGCCACATTTACAGGTTACGAGGAACAATAAGTTAGGCACTCGGAGCCGTCGTTGGTCACACAGAAGCCGAAATTGCTGTTCCCGACCCGAGCCGAGGACACTGACCCCCACACGTCGAGCTACGCCGCCCGTTCTAAAATACCGAACGCCCTAGTGTCAGTGTGGCTGAAGATGCGTCTTCTCAGACGAGGAACCAGTCGTCCGTGCCCTGAGATCCGCGGCAGCATACTGGATGCCGAGGTTGGGGTCGTCGGGGTCGAGGTTTTATCCCCTGTCGTCGAGACTGGTACGATGGATGACGGCACTGTAACGTCCGAGTCGGCACTGTCGGTGAGACGTTTGAGCACGAACGCGGCAAGGTCCATTGGGCTCGAGTACTGCCTTGATATCGCGCACTCCCAAGCACGTTCTGGTCCTGGTAATGGTGGTGCACAAATTCCTAGTAATTTTTTGTCAGTACCAAGTCGGGCTGCGCATGCTCTGGCTCGTCGAGCAAGGTGTCAAGTATGCACCACATCTAACGACTGGACGGTCCTCGATGCTTCAGAGGAATCTCACTTCCTGGTGTTATCTTTGGCGAATACAGTAGTTCGACCCAGAACCCTTGAAGCTCGAAGCACTAATCAATTCCAGATGCCGACAACCCCTGTGAGCACGTCACGTAGCGACAGTCTTACCATAGTAATATGTCAGGGTAAACAAAACCCCAACACTCAGAGTCAACGCAGTCGCTTCGCTCGGGCTCAGATGGAACACAATATTGACATTGTCCGTCCTACACCAGAGACGTGCAGTCCAAACATCGAAGTCCAGCAGCATATGGTAGCAATTCAAAGAAGGACTTACGAAGCTCCTATTTTCCATAGAAAACTAATATTTCAAGTCCCAGACGTAATCCCACATAACCCCATCCACTGTATGTACCCTACAGCGGAAGAGTAAGCGAGAGCTCCGTAATGAAATCTATCCCATGAGTGCGGTATGTGTCTTGCGTTATCGTTATATTTTTGACTTGACTGTCGAGAAGTGTCAGCAATTTCCGCGTCGAGGTGGTATACTGGGGCCATTGCGGGCTCGATCCGCCATTAGGATCCAGGTTCGTGGCAAAGTGGATAAGGTAGTCCGTCAATTCTCCAGGACCGTAGATGTTCCGAACATCGGACCCATGGACCGCACCGAGTATAGGTAGCGACTTCAGGCGCTTGCTTACTGTGTGGAAGTCGATGTATGAGTGGGGGGGGGACAATGACATGCGCATATACGCAACGTACGAAACGACCAAGTCTCCTGCTTTTTCGATAAGTTGTTCAAGAAAAAACGCCGTGGGGCCTGGAACGTAAAATCGCCTAAGATCGAGGCAATGCGTTTGAATTGTGGGGTAAACGCATTTCGGGTACCCGTGTTGTATGGCGAACCCTGAGTGACGTCCTGGGGGTACAGCGTGAGCAGCTCGTCTATCACGGCATCCTTTGCACCGTGCAGGAGGTATTCTGAAAAATATGCGCGTAGCTGCGCATCGGTCCTGCACGAAATATGTAGTCACTCACGTCCGACAAAAAAATTAGGGACTCACGTGACGTTTAGTTGAGAAAGGGAAAACGAAGTCCCTTCGTCATCGCACTCCCCTGAGACGAACGGGATGCGCGCAACTTTCCCTTGTTGAATGAGTTTGTGGGGTTCATCCACTAAAAATACGCCATCTACGCGGGGCAGCCAAGCGAGCGCGAGAGACTGCGGATGGTCGGTTGGCCGCCACGAAGTCGGACAAGTAGTGAGAAGTAGACCACGCACCTGATATGAGTAGATCGACGGGGTACCGTCCACAGCAGCCTTCAACTTCTTGTATGGTGTTTCTCGCAGACACACTAGGGTGTTAGATGAGCATGAGCAACCGGTGCGTTCAACGAGGTCATCGTAATATTGTTGGCCCTACGAGATCGCTCAGAAATTGAGCTAATCCGAGACGTATGCCCCTACATAAGTGATATCACCAAGCGGCGTGGGCGACCCAGACTGCATGAATGCAGCACGGAACAGGCCTTCGGTGTTTCCACCGTTTGCCAACATTTGGAGGGATACAGAGATTGACCCAGCACTTTGACCCCAGCTGCGGGATGTCAGCAGACTCCGTAGTATCAAGTAGCCACTTCACTTACATCGTGACTTTCGACGAATCGCCACCGAATGCGTGAATATACTTTTGTACCCAACGAAGTGCCATACGCTCTGTGAAGCCAGTTGTTATGGGGTTGATTATATCGACTACCCGAATGCTCACGATCATGTAACCCGAGATTGCCTACGCCGGCGTCTTTGACTTCTTGACTGGCCAGGAACCCGAAAGCTAGCGAGGCGTTAATTTTTCTTGAGAAAAAATATGGAACCAACTGGAGGTGCGGACGTACCTGAAAGGCTGAGAGAAGGACGGGTGTGTCTCACAAAGTCACAAACAACGATTCAAGTTGTACTCACCGATAGTTTATACTGACGTAAACCACCGGCTCCTTGAGCGCCATTGAGCGGTTCACTATGACACCACCATCGTAGCTATGCATTTCTTTATATTCCCCGGACACAGGTGATAGAAGTAAATGTGGGCGTACAGAGCCGACGATCCGACTTCGAAACCGCCTGTGGGGAAATAACTTAGGTTAGCGCGAGCAACAGATCAAAGGACATTGCGTGAGTCTCACCCCCAAATATCCACTTTTGGAAATATTTATTACTATTAGCGCGTGTGACAGCCTGAGTATACCACAAAGTACACACCACTACAACCGGGAGTCTTGAACCATATCTGACGTGGGCAGGGGCAAAGACGTTGAGCGTCAAACCTATATTAGTAATCATCAGAATTTCTCTTCCTGTGGTGTACGGAGCCTTCATAATGGCTTCCTCACAATCTTCGCCGTCTAGGATCGTGGTTCCGGAGCCGCTCGTGAGGTAGTCGACCGTCTCTTGAGGTAACCCGCTCGGAATCGCCAGTGTAGTTGCTTGTTGGGGGCACGAAAGACCGAACGCGGTTGCATTGTGTGTAGCAGAGTAGGGACCAAGCGCCTGGGGCAGACGGAAGCGCAAGTCGTCAACCCTGTCCGATTCGATGGGTCAGCTAAAGAGGACAGAGAGCTAAACTGACGTGAACTACTGACGGCGGTTTCGCGAAGGGGATACCGAGGAACTTGTTTACGCCGCCGGCCGCTGTTCCTATGAACTTGCCTCTATCAAGCGTGACGATGGGAGGAGTGGCATGTGTCGTGGGAGAAGCCGAGACTGTGGCAGTCGCGGCGCAGGTGGCAATGAGCAGTGCCCGAAGAAAAACCATGACCGCCAGAGACGACGATTGGCGAGTTCAGAGGGGGACTTCCGGGCAGCTTCATGAGCCTCAGATTGGGAACCCAAATCAACTGCCCCATTTGATAAGCCTCGGGCACCCTTGGGGTCCGAGTCCGGGATAGCCGGGGGATATTGGGAATCGCGCCCATAGGCCAGTTTGATGGGCGGTATGCATGTGAACCGAAGAGACGTATAGAACTGGAATGGAACCAAAGACGAAGTAGCCAAAACCATGCGAGATACGGATCACGGGTGCTCTTTGATTGGAGTGAGTTGACGCCCACTCTCTCTTTATAGTATTTCTACGGAAATAGGCATGACGTACTATGCTAGTGCTAGTGTACTTTTCTACGAATCCGCGCATCGTGGCACGCTCGTGTCTTGGTTCGTGTACGTTGACGTCACGTATGACGATCTTATGTCTTGCTTATCTCCTTTCTTGACCTGTTTTTGGGGTCTCAAGACACCTTCCTCTCTCAGTTCTTTTTTTTGCGCACTGCCCGGTGAAGGTTGATATCGCATGGAGTAATAACTATTACACACATGGGAACGCGGTGTAGCAATAAGGTGATCAAAGAAGTGCTTTAAGGAACGACAGTGCACGCCAGTTGAGTTGGCTACGCTAACACCACTGAGAAATACAAAGGAAGATTCGTCGTCACGTTCATTCTTCACCCTCAAACAGAGACCTCTGGTTTTTCTTATCAAGTCGGCTGGACACTAGATATGGTGGCGCAATCTCCTGAGGAGAAACCTTTGCCTTCTTCTCGTTTGCCTGCTGGGGCCCTACTAGCCGAAATGGCGGTCAAGCAGCTCTTGGAGGACACACAAGTTGCCACGAAAGCTACCTTTAGGGGTATCGTACCAACGGTACAACGAAGACTGGCCATTGAAGACGTGTGAACAGAAAATTCCGTCCGACCCACCGTTCGGAGGACCATAGTAACATGGCGTAATCCCGCACCTTGTGCAATCACTTGCTTGCACCTTTGGTCCAGCCGTGCATCAGACTTTCGAGGAAGACCACACACATAGGACGATCCTTCCACCCATTCTCGGAAGTCGATTTTCTTTGCATATAGGTGTCGTGGTCACGACTGGGAGGTCGCCTGGGAATTGGATTCGCAGCGTTTCCACTGCATTACGTGTAAGTGAGCCATTAGTAATCCCTGTTACCGGCGGGGAGCCGCCTTGTGTCGTTCCAAAAAAAAAAAAAAAGCGGGAGTCTTATACCCTCACCAAGAGTTGTAAGCCGTCTTTCTCCTCGAATTCCTGGAAAGGCTCTCGGGAAGGTCATCACCAAGCGCTTCACTACGACATGACGACTTTATTACTCGTCCCTATCAACTAGTTTCAGGGATAGCTATGCGAGCCCTACGTTAGATGTAGGTCCTCTATTCGCAATAGTGCCGTCTGCACGTCCCCACGGCGGCCCGATGCACTCATCCCTTTTCTTATCATGGAGGCCGATGATCGACCTCCATACAGACATTGTGTCCTGGATACAGTGAACGAATGTCACGCAGTAGCATGCGTCATCGCATATATGACATGTACATTCCCTATCCATACTGGAAGGGTGCTCGGTTGTAGGCCGCGGTCCGGAGAGGAAGCGAGCCAAGGTGCTGCGGCCGCATACGAATTGAAACCACGATAAACAACAAAGTCGAGCTCAGTTGCTCGATCCCACCATTTTTACAGTAGTTTTCATTTCTGAAATAGCTGTAGTCTACGCGGCGAGAACATGGACTTCCTTTGAAGACCGAGGCCAGGATTCGGCGCCCGCGCTTCTATCTATCAGCCGCGGCACTGACGTCTCGAGGTTCGGTCAAGTACTAGTGTGGTCGTACCTATGCAAAAATCGAGTTTTCATTTTCTGTAGCTTCAACAACACGTCGTGGCTCCTTCATATTGTACATACCAACAGAAGAACAGATATCCTATTCAATGGTGATTTTTGCTTATTTTATTTTGGCTTCTAGGGAGCACGACCAACTTTACCCCCCGATGCAAATTTGGTCACGCAGTGTCACTTTAACGGCCATGTTCGGCAGGCATCGGCAGTTCAGCAACAATGTTAGCCCGGTTCATGTTTTTTTTTTTTGCAGCACAATGAGGACATTATATTTGGCACTATTACGGGTATAGAGTTGTATGTGAGGCTACTGGGGTATGAAATAGTAGAATTCATTTTGTGACGAGACTGGAGTTGAAGTAAGGGAAGGGTCGATACTTACAGAAGCATTCACTGGCCCAAAGAGGGGGGAGTGAGGGTTGCCCGGTAACTTTGGCTGCCGGTGATGCCGGCTTATGTCGAAGAGGAACTTGAATTCGTCACTCCTCCTGTCACTCCAAGAGACTGCCAAGGTGAGATCACCTTCTACAACTCTATCGCATGCACAGTATCGCCCCAAATTTATCACAGGTGCTCTCATTAGTCTATTCTAACACTCTATTCCAACAGATCTGTATGTCATTTACCAAGATCGTTGGGATCTGGTGGTCTGGGTCTTTACTTTTCATGACTACCCTCTCTTCTTTGTCACACTGTAGTCGGAATTCTCAATAGATTTTTATTTTTTGTTATGATCTCATATCTATAGATCCTACTGTATCTACTGCTATTTTTTTTGAGCAGAACGGACCACAGGAAGAGGGTGATCTGAGGCCATTTTTAAAATTTGCAACCTGATGACCATTTGCATCCACCTGGCACCACTAGTACAAGTTCAAGTCGAACGCAACGACGAGGCCCGAATCGTGGTCTTCAAGTGACAGATCAGTGACGGAAAGTAATCAACAATAATCTTTTTTTAAATGGGTGACGAAGAGTTCTATATAGAGGCTCTGAACAAAATTACTACGAAATAAAAACAAAGTTTGCACGACCGACAGACTCGGACCGTCGTCGAAATTGGTCGAATCAGAGAGTCAAGGTTCGATTAGATAGGAGATGGGGCACTCAATCTGAGATCTCGGCTGCTCGCGGCGACGACGATATTGTACGACCCTGCAGCGCGCATCCATGACTGGCTGGGGGCGTCCCAGATGGACAGATCGTAACGCGAGAGCGAGATCGTGACGGTCTGCGTTTGTCCGGGCTGCAAATCGACATCCGTGAATCCGCGCAGGACTAACGGGGGCTCTCCAGAATTATCAGGGAAGTGCACGTAGAGCTGGGGGATCTCAGTCCCAGCGACGCTGCCCGTGTTCTTCACATTGAAGGTCACGTCGAGCACAGGGCGGTGTAGCCAGAGCGCCGTGGAGCTGCCGACGGCCTGCGGGTAGGGTTTGCTCGCTGCCCAGTTCGCTTCTAGCACCCCGTCCTGGTCCTGTTGGCCCGTGACCACGGTGACCGACATGTTGGAATAGGTGAACGTCGTGTAGCTCAGCCCGAAGCCGAACTCGTAGCGCGGTGCGATCTTCGCCGCATCGAAGTGGCGATAATCGATTAAGAGGCTTATGGGAGAATGCGTCAGGGAGGCGCCCTACGACTGATGGGAGAAGACACGACGCACCCTTCTGAGTAGCTGATTTGTGTACTCGTTGCGACTTGTGTAGGGTAGTCATCTGGCGATTTGGCGATGGTGAAGGGTAGACGCCCGCTAGGGTTCACCTGACCGTAGAGTACATCGACGAGTGCATTTCCCGTCTCGGTGCCCCCTAACCCAGCCCAAATGACTGCCTTCACATTCCGGTTGTCGATCCAAGGCTCGAGGATGATTGGGCCGACCGAGTGTATGACCACGATCGTGTTACTGTTCTTCTCTGCGACCGCGTTGACTAGCGCGTCACCATTATGCCATGCCGTCAAGTTTTTCCTGTGTGATGGGCGACGGCGAGTTGAGTTCTATGAAGCCTAAGGGGAACGGGCTACGTGCCTGTCACCGGCGTTACCATCTACGGTAATAGTCCCTTCTCCAGAGTCGGCTTGCAAGAAGACGATCGCAACATCTTGATAAGAGGCAGCGTTGCTTGCGCCAGCAGTGTCAAAGTCATCGAAAAACCAAGAGAATGAAGTGTGATCGCTGCGTGCGCGAGCCTGGAGGGCTTCATATGGCTATTCAACGATTCACGGTCAGTGTGATCTATCGTATGAGAAAGTAGGCAGCCACGAAATATGCACCGAGATTAGGTACGTAAACTGTGCAGTTCTGCAAGGTACTGTGAGTCACAGTATCAGCTATCCCCAGCTTCAACCACTTACCCGGATCCCCATCCCGTAGCTAGAACCCCGTCGATGCCACCCTGGTCCGTGAACCTGTTTGGTCCTGCGATATGGGCTGGGGCTGCATCAGAACCGATCAGTACGAGTCGGCGTGGTTTCTTGAGCGGGAGAGTGTTGCCAGTATTCTTCAGTAGTACCATGCTGGCTGCGTCTATCTGCCGCACGAGGTTTCCGTGATCTGCCTGCACATTAACGTGCCCGTTCGTGGCCTCGTCAAATGGTTTGTTTGCGTTAAAGTTTGGCTGAGTGAAGTTGAACTGGCCGAGGAAGGACCACGCGGCGAGAATTCGCGTCGCCATATCATCCACACGCGCCTCGGGAATGGTGCCATTTTTAACGGCCGCGATAAGGCTTGCACCAAAGTATGTTGTACCCGAGGCCTGGGTGGTGTCACCGGGCATCGTCATGTCCAACCCGTGGAGCGCGCTGATGGTCGAGTGCGTGGCGTACCAATCCGACATGACGAAGCCTTTGAAGCCGAACTCGTCCTTCAAGAGGCCGTTGAGTGTGCCGTTGTTTTCACAGGCGTATGCCCCGTTGACGAGATTGGGAGAACACGTGACGGATGCCACGCCAGCCATGACGCTGCGAAGGAACGGCGCCGCGTAAATTTCATGCTGTGTACGGTCGTCGACGTTTGAGCTGTAGGAATCACGCTGGGTCTCCTGCTCGCTGTCCCAGGCTTCTGTCAGTAACACCAAAGGATCTTCCTTCACAGCGGACACTTACTAATCTATGAAGTGACCTGCGACCGCTTGCACACCAGCGGACTGCAGACCAAGGATCGTCTCGTATGCACCGACGCTTGCTAAAAATGGGTCAGCGCCGAAGCCTTCCCAGTTGCGGCCTCCCTGAGGAACACGACCCAAGTTCATCATCGGGTTCAGGGCGATGTTAACGCCCTTTCCAGCGTATTCTTTGCCCATCGCAGCGCCACGCGCGCGGAGTAGCCAACGTTGCCACCTGGAGTGTCATGTCAGAACCAGCTCGAAGGATCACAGTGCATAATTAGTGCCAAGGCTCACGTGGATGCGGCATTGATAGGAGCGGGAAATACAGTCACGAAATCCGCATCGCGTACTCCTAGCGAGGAACCTTCAATGCATAGACCAGGGAAATCGCCCACAGAAGGGATATTCCCATTGCAACGGCCACCCTGATAGCCAAGACCACTGACGATGCTGACTTTTTGCTCAAGGGTATATCCGACAACCTCGAGAAACACGCATTAGTGCCGGATAGAAAACGTTATGTAGATCCAACGCGCCGTGCTCAAGAATCGGACGAGGTGAAGAAGGTACGTCACGAATTCTCAGCATGTGACCACTGCATATACGCCGAAGAGACGTTGCGTCGTTCGTGAGGGTCGCGCGACATAACGTGCCAAGAAAGGGCCTTGCAAGAAAGTACATGGCTTACCTTGGATGTTGCCGTCTTGTACGCATCAGTCCAAGCTGGCGCGAAATCGGGGACAAGTCCGGGTTGATCGACGGGTGGAGGACTGTTAGGTGAGGTCAAGGGGTACACGCCCGGGATCGGAGGCCCCGAAGTTGCTGTTGCTGTTGCTGAGGTCCCAGAGGTCGTTACAGAGGTTACAGGCGTCGTTGGTAGGGTACCGGTTAGTGTCCCAGGTGTTATTGGTGTCCCGGGTGTGGTACCTGGTGTCCCGGGCGTAGTACCTGGCGTCCCGGGCGTAGTGCCTGGTGTCCCGGGCGTAGTACCTGGTGTCCCGGGTGTAGTACCTGGTATCCCGGGCGTAGTACCTGGCGTCCCGGGTGTAGTACCGGGCGTAGTACCTGGTGTCCCGGGTGTAGTACCTGGCGTCCCGGGTGTAGTACCGGGCGTAGTACCTGGTGTCCCGGGCGTAGTACCTGGTGTCCCGGGCGTAGTACCTGGTATCACGGGCGTAGTACCTGGTGTCCCGGGTGTAGTACCTGGTGTCCCAGGCGTAGTACCTGGTGTCCCGGGCGTAGTACCTGGTGTCCCTGGCGCAGTACCTGGTGTCCCGGGCGTAGTACCTGGTGTCCCAGGCGTAGTACCTGGTGTCCCGGGCGTAGTACCTGGTGTCCTAGGCGTAGTACCTGGTGTCCCAGGAGTAGTACCTGGTGTCCCGGGCGTAGTACCTGGTGTCCCGGGTGTAGTACCTGGTGTCCCGGGCGTAGTACCTGGTGTCCCGGGCGTAGTACCGGGCGTAGTACCTGGTGTCCCAGGTGCAGTACCTGGTGTCCCGGGTGTCGTATCTGCTATCCTAGGTGTTGTTGTCGGTGTCCCAGGACTCGTCTGTGTCCCGCGTGTCAGTGTCGGGGTCCCAGGTGACGTTGCTGGTGTCCTAGGTGTTGTCTGTGTCCCAGATGTTGCTGGTGTCCCTGAGGGTGCTGTGCCTGGGAATGTAGGAGTCGTCTCCGCCAAAGTATACCCTGCAGCCAGGAGAACTATAATGGCGGATGGCCACAAGGACAGACGCATAGATTCGTCGTAGGTGCACCAGCCAAGAATAAGGTGGGGAGTGTGCCTTGAGCTCCAGTAAAAGAGGAACGCGGCTTATAATGACGCGGAGAGCCGTTGTCATCGTCTGGCATCTAGAAAATAGAATGCTATAAGGTAAGTGCCACGGAAATGCGGAACAAGCCAAACGAATTGCTTCCCAAAACGCTTTGAGCCTCTCGGCGGCGAACCACCAGACGTGGCGAACACCACATGTCGCTATGTCGCTATATCTGCGTCTCCTACCCTATCCCGCGGGCGACTGCAGATCTGTCAAGGATTATCTAATCGGGGAACCCAGCGAAAGACACGCCGTCACGCGTCACGGTAAATTACGGCTCGAAATACAAATACCAGTAAGAGACGATCTGCAAGTTCCGCAAGACTCTTGGTCTTTCACCAAACCAGAGCCTGAGCCTTAGCGTGGCCACACAGCATTGAATGATTGGAATGATGACCCAAATTGACCACGTTCGTTCTCTCTGAGTGCGACATCGCGCTACACTATGCCCAGGACAAGAGGGGTGCTTCCTTGCGCCTCGGAAGGCAGTTCGCTCTGCCGAACAGGTATGGCCAGATGGGCTCATCTCAAAACCAATCTGTGGTCTATCACAGGCTGGCGTCTCGGCAGGTCCAAGAACGAAACCCGTCCCTCGATTCCCTCGATTCTGAGAACGGCCTTGCACCAACACACTAACGTAAGGAAATCTCTCCCCTCTGTCTGCAATTGCTGCTTTTCTCTCTCTCCCAACCCAAGAAATTTCGCGGTTAATACCTCGACCGCGCACCGCGGCCCTTCCATATATTTTCCGAAGTGAGACCTCAAACTGGCCGACTACACCCTAGAAAGAATTACCGCCTCGTCTCTGTCAGATATCCCGGAAAACTTCTCGAAGAGGTCAGGTGCATAACTTACTCGCTTGTTCCTGGCACTAGTAACCAAACCGGGGGCTGCGATCGATGTGAGCCCTATCCTTGACGTGAAACACGTTTGTGCATGACGTTCAGGCTGCATATGCCTTCGGCTACATGATGCAGCTTCTTATATTCGCACTTTTGGACGACATGAACCACGACCAGTTATAAATGTCATCAAGCGTGGAGATAACGTATTTATCTATACCACTAACACTTTGGCCTCGACGCTGAACTGCTCAGCGTGTTCCTCCTTCCCCCCTAGTTTTAGAGTGCACCTGTGCTTTAACTGTGTCACCTCTGATCCTCCCTTTCGGTGATTGGGACCCTGTACGATTATCCCGTGTCTCTTGCCTTTCCCCCAACTATACTTATCCCCTTCATCACTCAAAACGAGGGAGTGAAGTAACTTCGTAGCCAGTATGTAGTTGACGGTAGCGCTCTCTTCGTTGGTGGAATCCACCCACCGTGGAAGATAAATGCGTTCGGGACAGAGTGGGACGCACATCAAATCTACCTACCCTCCAATAAGCCTACCCGGTCAGCATGGCTCTCTTACTCACGCTGCGGTACGCTAGCTTGAGGCTCATCGGGCCCTGATCGATGCAGTTGGAGGCCTCCACTTCACTATTAAGGTGGGGTACATTACCCTAACGGCCTATAATTATACCATCAAGTATATTGCGTAGTTGTCGTGCTGTCACGCTGAAAATAGACACCGGACTATAGTTGGGCCCGTGACTCGCAGTGCAAACTGAGCCTATTCTACTTTCACTCGGTTGGTTGTTATCTGAGAGTTACTTTCGTTTTCCAGTTTGTCTTTTTTGATTCGGAATAGTGCGCTCGTGGCGTTCAGTTTCTTCGATTTCGTGATCTAAATAGTGGGCAAACGAGCGTGGTTGTTATCCCCGGGAAGAGCTCTTCTCGTTGTGCACGAACCGTACCAGTTACGCCTTCAGGTGTAGGACCGCGGTGCTGTACGGGGCCCGAGCTACATATCTCTATCTCTATTAAAATATCTACTATCTGTGACAACGGAAATAACGCGATCAGAGGACGAAGGGGTTCGGAGAGCGGAGCGACACTCCACAATTTGAAAACATTACCCGTGAGAACATCCCCCATCGGTGCGGTGCGATGCCTTTTGGTGCAAGCAACTACATCATAGCGACCAAGACTACAGACGAAAGGGAAAATGCTGTTCGGCTAACTCAGTCTTCGGAAAAATGGCACCACATGTAGCCTGATCTTTCACCGCTCAACTACGTACGTTTCTATCCACTTCCGCCGCGGTCGGAGCCAAGATCGCACCCTGGATACCACTGGCAGCTTCAATAACCGGACGAACGTGTGGTTGTGCTCCTACCTCCATTCTGACAACTCCGCCCTCAAATTCAGTTGTGAGGCTGTAGCTTCAGAGTCTCCACCTTAGCCTCGAGTTAGGACTCTTTGGACCACTAGCCTTTTCGACCGCACAAACCCGTCGGTTGCATCACGGACACCGGCTCCATGACCTGGAATTATCATGTGCTTCCACCCGCCCTCAGTCCTCGCCATGTTCGTTGGCTGGGACCCTCGGCAAACCTCTCATAACACGTGGCATGCCGTTCCAGCCAAGAGCTAGAAGTGTCGCTGCCTCATTGGATACGGCGTGTGTGTCTGTCTATACATACAAGAGCAGGTAGCTTGGTTTGTCACGTCTTGCCGGGCGCACTCGAGCTCCCTCCAAGTCGACTTCTGGCTTGGACACTACGACCCTTCAGCCTCAGTCCTCTTGCATCTTAGCGACACACGGAGACGACTGGCCAAGGCGATCACCGGCAATGCTCTCATGTCCCAAGCCGACGTTCTCCTCGGCGCCAGCGGTACCGGCATACCGGAATGGGACAATACCGGTCGTCAAACGGTCGCGGTGACGACGCGCTTGGGCTTTCCGCGCACACCGCGGCGGGGCTGCAACACCACTAGCGAAAGTGGGTGGCACCAAGGGACCTCAGGCTTGCCATGGTACTATCAAGAAGCTGCAACGGATTAGGCTACACTGTCGTGCCCGCGCTGACTGTCACAGATGATGGGCTTTTGTTTCCTCGGCGGCAGACTAGAAGGTATTTGGGTGACCTGACGACTTTCATGGTTTAATATTGCACTGATGGAGCAGACGCAACCTTTAGCAACGATCCGAGCGACCCCGGCTCCGAGGCTAACCTCAATATCCAGTACGTTGGGCCGTGGCGTACCTAACCCTGCATATCTACTACAGCCCCGACGGTTCCTCTGCAATTGTTAGAATGGGGTCTCGTACCTCCTGTCGATGGCTTGTGTTGTTCCGTCATTTGCGACGTTGGAGGACCCTGAGCTCCCTAGGTCTCAGCTCAGGCTGAGGAAACCCTTGATGATGAGTCGCATAAGACGATCGTGCGAATGCCAATATACGACCTTACACAAACTTTTTTGGATTGAAGAAGGTCACCGTATTCCTGACATTCTTGAGAAAGGTTAACTTGCGCGATACAGCGTGAAACTATTTTGGATGTTCTGTGTGGCAGTACTCTACTTTAAGAGAACAATTTACCCGACGCACCGGATATCAAGGGCCCATAGTTATTGTTACGAGCATAAGAGGCTTTTATGAGCCGCAAATCGTGATCCGAAACACCCAGGGCCAAGCCGAATGCACAATGGGGAGGAACATTGGCAAGGACATCATGGCCGCGTCACCAGAGTAAGTTCTTCGGAGGTCACCGGTCACCCATGATATTGCTATGTATTCATTGCTAGAAGCAGGGTGACTGGGTGGGTTTACTCTGATACAGTAGCTATAGATGGAAGATAACTAACTTGAACTTGAAGACCTAGCACCGGCATGGGCCGAGGTTGGGAAATCATCACGTGACAAGAACGAGACCTGGAGGTGGATCACCATCTCTTCAAGCCCGATAGGGGAAAAGCTACGGATATAGCGACGAGGGGAGAAAGGAATGTTCTTCATTTCCTGGGGGTATAAGCAACAAGATAGATACTACATTGTCCAAAAACGAGTGACGGGGAGGGGGCGGAGTGTCCAAAGCAAAATAAGAAATAGAAGATTTAGCCAGTAGAGTAGAGACCAATCCACCAAACACAAAAAGATCAGAGGGGAATCGTGCCCTTCAGCCTGAAATCCCGGCTGCTCGCGCCAACCGAGAGCGAATACGACCCTGAGGGGCGTATCCACGACTGGCTGACGACGTCCCAAATCGACAGGTCGTAGCGCGAGAGCGTGATCGTGACGCTCTGCGCCTGGCCGGGCTGCAGATCAACATCCGTAAACCCGCGCAGGACGGACGGGGGCTCGCCCGCGCGCACGGGGAAGTGCAGGTAGACCTGCGGGATCTCCGTCCCCGCGACCGCGCCCGTGTTCTTCACCGTGAAGCACACGCTGAACGCCGGACGGTGCAGCCAGAGCGCCGCGGAGGCGCCGACGGCTTGTGGGCTTGGCTTGCCCGCCGCCCAGTTCGCCTCGAACCATCCGTCCTGGTCCGGACCGCTGGCGACTTTGTTGATTGTCAGTCCGTAATATTCGAACGTCGTGTAGCTCAGCCCGAAGCCGAACTCGTAGCGCGGCGCGATGTTCGCCGCATCGAAGTGGCGATAATCGATAAACAGGCTGATTGCAACGAATTATTATACGTCAGGGAGGTGCACTATATATAACTGGTAGGAGAGACGACGTACCCCTCAGAATAGGTGATATTCACGATCTCGTCGCCGCTACCTCCGATTACGAGCTGCGCAGAATAGTCGCTGGGCGACTTGGCAATGGTATAGGGAAGACGCCCGCTCGGGTTCACAGCACCGTATAGTATATCCACAAGTGCGTTTCCCGTCTCGGTGCCCCCAAGACCAGCCCAGACGACTGCCGTTACGTTCGGGTGGTCGATCCAGGGCTCGAGGATGAGCGGGCCGACTGAGTTCACGACCACGATCGTGTTGTTGTTCTGCGCCGCGACCGCCTTGACTAGCGCGTCACCATTATGCCACGCCGTCAAGTTGTTCCTGTGGAACGGCACGTTGAGCTTTCGGAAGTGAAACAAGGGGAAAGCGGTCACGTGCCTATCACCCTCGTTGCCATCCACGGTGATGTAGTCCTCTCCAGAGTCGGACTGCAAAAAGACGATTGCGGCATCCTTCTGTATGGCAGCGGTGCCCGCGCCAGCAAGGTCAAAGTCATTGAAAAACCAAGAGAAAGAAGTGTGATCCTTGCGTGCGCGAGCCTGTAGTGCTTCGTATGGCTATCCAACGATTCGCGATCAGCGTGAAACATCGCGTGAGAAAAGCAGCTGTGAGACACGCACCGAGATTAGGTACGTGAACCACGCAGTTCTGCGTGGATTGTGAGTCACGATGTTCGCTAATCCTACCTGAACCCCCACTTACCCAGATCCCCATCCCATGGCCAAGATCCCATCGACCCCACCTTGGTCGGAAAACTCGTTTGGCCCCGCAACGTGCGCCGGGCCCGCATCAGAACCAACCAGCACGAGCTTGCGTGGTTTCTTGAGCGGGAGCGCGCCGTTCACGTTCTTCAGCAGTACCGTGCTAGCCGTGCCGACCTCGCGCACAACCTTGTCGTGGTCGTCCTGCACATCGATATGCTCATTCGTCGCTTCGTCGAGCGGCTGGAAGGCATTGAAGTTCGTATGTGGGTAGCTGGGCAAGTCCTGGCCGAGGAGATACCACCCTGCGAGAATTCGAGTTGCCATGTCGTCCACACGCGCCTCTGGAATGGTGCCATTTTGCACATATGCAGTAAGGTTCGCGCCGAAATAAGATGTGCCCGAATTGAACGTGATATCACCAGGCATCGTCATGTCCAGGCCGGTGATTGCACTGATGGTCGAGTGCTGGGCACTCCAGTCAGACATGATGAAGCCCTGGAAACCGAACTCGCTCTTCAGGATGCCATTCAGGGTACTGTTGTTTTCGCAAGCGTATGTCCCGTTCACAAGGTTGTACGAACACATCACCGAAGCAACGCCAGCCATCACGCTGCGAAGGAACGGCGCGGCATAAATCTCGTGCTGTGTGCGGTCATCAACATTTGAGCTGGACTCAGTGCGGTCGTGCTCCTGCTCGCTGTGCCACAACTGAGTCACTATCGTCTATAGCTTGATCCAGATAATGGACGCTCACTTGTTGATGTAATGCTTTGCGCATGCTTGCACACCGGTGGACTGCATACCAAGGATTGTCTCGTATGCACCAACACCTGCCAAAAATGGGTCTGCGCCGAAACCTTCCCAGTTTCGGCCTCCCTGGGCAACACGGCCCATGTTCATCATCGGGCCTAGTGCGATGTTTACTCCCTTGCCGACGTGTTCTTTTCCCATCGCAACGCCACGGGCACGAAGTAGTGAACGTTTCCATCTGTATTCGTCCAAAAATCAGTTTAGAAGGTCATGTGTGACGTTAAGACTTACGTGGTCGCAGCATTGATCGCAGCAGGGAAAGCAGTCGCAAAATCCGCAAAACGTACCCCGAGTGGGGAGTCTTCGAGGCATAAACCGGGAAAATCGCCTACAGAAGGTATGTTCCCAACACATCGACCACCCTCCCAGCCCACACCAGTGGTGATATTGACTTTTTGCTCGAGTGTGAAAGTGGCAACCTTAAAACCGAAAATCATGCGTCATTACATGAAATTAAGAGTCAGGTGACTGTGACGCGTCGCGTTCAAGAAGAAAGAAGGGATATAAGGTGGATCACGATCACGAATCCTCAGTACGTTATTGCTCCACAACGAGTAGATACACGCGGCAGATGCGTCGCACGCTCGTTGGGTGATCGTGCGACAAGATGTCCCAGGAAAAACCGTTTAAGAAGTTAAATCGCTCACCTTAGCTTTCGCCTTTGCGTAAGCGTTAGTCCACGCCGGCGCAAAATCGGGGACGAGCGCTGGGTTATCAACAGGTGGGGGGGTATTAATCGATGTCAAGGGGTATACACCAGGGATTGGAGGCTCCGAGGATGGCGATGGGAATGGCACAAAGGAGTACGAACTGATGGGGATCCCAGATGACGGTGGCTGAGAAGGGACGGTGGAACCACTCGTAGATGAGCTGTGCAGAGTCGGAAGGGGGGAAGACGGGGTCCCACTTCCAGAGGAAGTCGAGCTGGCAGAGCTGGAAGTTAGGACGGAGGGCGAATACGACGTGGCGGAGGATGACGGAGAGGAGGCCGGCGAAGAAACCGAAGACGATGAACCCGAGGGTGTTGGGAACAACAACGACGGGCCGGAGGACGAGGGAAGGTGTGACGAGTAGGAGGAGGAGGAGGAAGAAGATGCAGCCAAGGTGTGCCCTGCACCCAGCAGGACGAAGAAGACGAGGGGCTGCATGGATCTACAGTATGGATGCACAGGCCAGGGAAAAACTGGGGGAAGGGCCGTGGATCTTAACCAAACGTGAACACGGGGCTTATATTGTCTGGCGAATTACACGGCGAAGCGTTCGTGCCGTCCGGCGACTATCGTATAGCCAAGAGTCCATACAAAAACGATAAAGAACGTCATCGATGTGCCATGGAAGTGCGGAGAGCGGAGCATGCGAAGCTACTTCAATTACAGCGCTTGCTTACGCACTAAGACCATTTTGGCTAGCTGGCAACACATCCCCCTACGCCCATCTTTACCTATTATGTGCGTTGCACCGTGCCGATATTTTACGACGAACATAAGCTGCCTCTCGGTAGACTTGCAGTGAGAGCCCACGAAATTCCCCCTCTCCCCGCACGAGCGCCAAGAATTCCATGGTGGCAGCAGTGTGGCTGCCCGATCGGCGCTAACAACCCGTTAAGCGAAGCCGCACGCGATTAAAATTGAAATTGTACAGTAATTAAAAAACTGCTGCGGCCTTCGTCATTTTTGGGCCGCGTTGATGAAATACAGTATTGCACGGTTCGAAGGAGCCAGAGCGTACAGGCTATAGTTGCGGACAAATGACAAGATCGCTCGGAGACGGTGCGTGGTATAGCTCATGATTTATTGGTCTCTTCTCCGGCGAAGAAGCCAATTCCTACTCGGTGGTGAGAAAAAAAAAAGAACCAAGAGCGGTACTACGTTACAAATGATGGAAGGCCAGGCCGTCAAACAGGAAATTTAATGGGTTCAGGGTTGACGCGATGGGGCGAAACGAAACAGTTGGGAAGAATTCGGTTGATTCAGAATTGACCAATTACAAGATTTGGATGCAAGACGACATGGTCCTAGGCAAGAGAACACCACCTCGGCCCGTGAACCCTTCGTAAGTTCTCCTGACTACACCCGTGATAATCAAAACAGTGATAAGATAATTTCCAGAGTTGTTCTCTTGTTACGTACTGCAACTATCTATAAGTCGCGTCTCCTGCGGTCTCAGGCTCCCGTGTCCCATTTTACCCCCACCGGATGCTCTGTAGTGCCGTGATCACCGGACATACGGTGTGTCACTTCCCAGGGTGGGGTCTTGTCAGTCTCCAAAGGGACGAAATGTTCTCCCGAATATCTGGTATATTGCCTTCCTCCTTACCTGTTCTGCTGGCCAAACCGGCCTTTTGTGGTCGATATGGGCAGAAGGTCTATTGTTCATCGTTAACGTTCATCCATTGTTCCAAGTCTGGAAAGATCGGACTAAGTATTATCCTCCTTCGAATATTATTGATCAAGGCTACCAAATCAATTTGACAATGCTTCTCTTTACTCTTCTACGTTTTGCCTCCAAACAAACGCGAACAGCTTCGTCAGGACACAATCAATGAGGCCTTAATGAGGGGCGAACGTTGGTTATGAGACAATTGCATAGAAAGGGTACTGGTAAAACAACATGATAGAATAGAATGCACATCCACCCGCAGACTGGCTCGTAACACATTTCTGTTCATCTAAAACACGCCAACAGTGCGGCGTATAAGCCACATTGTTACAGCGTTTATAGCCGCTTAAGTGCCTTTTTGCGCTTCTCGCCTACCGTCACACCAGGTGTCGCTCCACGCTTGACTGCTTTTGCGGGACTCACCACAGGCCCAACATTACCAGGATTGAGCACTGGTGCGACGTTCGAGTCGGCAGTACCTAGAGGGGCCGGTGATACGTGACGGTCTGTCTCCTTCTCGCCTCCTCCTTTCGCAAGCGATGCTAAAGACGATGATACGGATAACGTGTTTGATGCAGACTGTTGTAACGGAATCGTGATGGTCGCGATCGTGTTGGAGCCTTTCTGCGGTGAGACTACCGGAGGTGGCGACAGAGATGCTAGGGAGGATGCAGAAGGAAGCGAAGCCACAATAGGTGCAGGCGCGTCTGGCACTTCAACTTGAGTTGTCTGTGCAGCAAATTCTGGTGGGGGGACCTAGGCAAAAGATGGTACTTAGATCCGCAATTCCCGCGGGTCCATACGCGATCGGATCACAAGACACACCTTTGGCGTCGCGTGTACACTCGTGATGAGCTTTGCGCGCTCGCAGTAACTCTCGTAGTTCTCTTGTAGAAGCTTTCCTGCTTCTTCGTCTAATGCTGAATCTGGATTTGGGTAGATAAGGAGGCACTTGATAGTGACGAGGATGTGCCCGATGCCATACGACGACTTCCAGTCTTTTTTGAGTGTGTTAACACAGATTTCCCCGGCGCTTGAGACGTTTGGATGGAAAATCTTGGTGATGAACCGACCTGAGAGATGAGATGAGCTAAGCTAGACACCGGATATGGGGCACAGCGACCTTACATTTCGGTGGTGCCGCAGGAAATTCTTCTGTGAAATCGAATTTCACGCGAAAGTATCCTCCTTGATATGGCGTGCCCTCTACGGAACGCGTGAGTACCAGCTCCCAGCCGAACGCCTTTTCTTAGGGGAACTCACCAGGGCCCTCAACAATCCCTACGACATCTAACACGCTCTCCTCACTCAGCTGAACGCGAATGCCCTCTGGAGGGTTCGTCCTGAGTTCCTTCAGCTCGCGCATGAGGCGACGGATAGCGGCATAAGGAATAGACTTGGATTGTTCAAATGATGAGAAGAAGCGCAAGTAGAGAGCTGCTTACCATGATGTCAATGAGATTGGCAGCCGGTAGAAACTGAGAAGGCGGTGTGGATCAAAAAAAAAAAAAGTAGAACTTGAAGACAGAACTGAAACAGAACTGAACCAGACGCGCCTTGATTGTATCTCCGACTTTCCCAGCACGTGAAAAAACGCGCCTGTGGAACTTCCGGCCCGGTCCCCACGTGGCCGTTGCCTTGATCGTACCTTTGACCTCAAACAGCTCCAAAGATTCGTAACGCAGATGTCCTCGCATCTACTCTCAGATGGTACATCCTCACTTAATTGGAGCCCAATCAGTACGATCGTGTCACCATCGTCTCCGTAATAGTGGGTGACTGACTGAAGGCGTGCAACACGCCAAACGGTCTGTAGAAGCTCAAGAACAGGCAGCAGAGGGGCATAAAATACAACCCCTACCAGCTACTGTACATGTAATATACACGTAATATACCACACGAGAGGCGCGGGTCTACAGCTTATTTGTTTGACGACGCGCACCGTGCCTTGACAGTTGTATGACGCTACGTCGGTTCCCAATTAAATTAGCTAGTCGAGATGGTGTCATTCCGGGATCGCTAAGCGCGTTAACGTTGGCACCCCGTTCGATCAATAACTCCATAGTCCCAGGAGGCCCGTCACCAGATGCGTCGAACAACGAAGTAAAGTGTCTCCGATCCATTGCGTCGACATCAGCACCATGATCGAGTAACAACCGGGCGACCTCGAGGTGTCCAAATGATGATGCGTCGTACAGCGCGGTGCGGCCTTCCTGGTCACGACAACCCACGTCTGCGCCACGGTCGATCAATAGGCGTGCGACCTCCAAACTTCCTGTTCTCGATGCCACGTGGAGCGGTGTCTCGTGCTCCGTATTTCGAGTATTGACATCCACCCTGCGATCCAGTAATAATCGTATGACGTCCAAACGTCCGCGTTCAGATGCAGTTTGCAGGGTCATCTTGTCACCGTCGTCGGGGGGATGTTCCGGCCTTTTTTATCATCCAGAGATTGCCTAACAGTATCTGAACGCTCATTCTGAGACGCCTCTTCAGGTGGTGTCGATCCCATATGGTTGGAAAGAAACCCGACGACTTTGTGCTCCTTATTGCGGGACGCAAGGTCTAAAGGTGATTCGTCGTTGTTGTTTCGCGCATTGATATCCGCGCCCGACTCCAGTAAAAATTCCACGACGTCTAGGTGCCCCTCCTCTGCCGAAAACGTATGACATCGAGCTGCCCATTTCCGGATGCGCGACCCATGGGCGTTTCTTGTTGGTTGGTCTGCTTGTCAACGTCTGCGCCGCGTTCAACCAGTAACTTCGCGACATAGAGATGTCCAAGTGTTGATGCGTGATGAAGTAGAGCCCAAAGATCCGCGTCCTGAACAATCACATCCGCGCCGTGGTCGAGTAGGAGCCGCACGACATCTGGATGGTCAAAGCGTGATGCCGAGTGTAGTGACGTCCAACCCTTGTCGCTGGCGGCATTTACGTCGGCTCCGTGATCGATTAGAACGTGCGATATCCCTAGGTGCCGACGATAGTATCAACGGATCGTCGCGGTTGCTGTTCTGCTCTTGAATATTCGCGCCATTATATCGAGCAAAAGCTTCACGATGTCGAGGTAACCCCCTCCGAGTCCTGCGGCTGAGGGAAGCGGAGTACAGCCTTCCGCGTCGCGGCAGTCCGTACCCGCTCCACGCTCGATTACTGTAGGAAGTAAGCCACATCAAGCTTTCCGTTGACCGATGCGAGGTCCAAGGGAGTCTTCTCATCTCCGTTAAGTACATCGACATCCACCTGCAAGTAACATCTCTCCGATTTCAAGATCTCCGTGCCGCGATGCGTTGTACAGGGGAGTCTGGCCATCCTTATCGTTGGACATCACCTTCCTCGGTTGAAAATTGGGCGATTTCAAGTTTCCCCTCGCGCAACACCACATCGAGTGGTGCTTCGTCGAATGCGCCCGTTCTGTCAAGTGGCCGCACCACGTCGGACCAGCAGTTGGTCAATCTCGATGTATCCTCCAACCGACGCCAGATACAATGGGGTCTCGAAAGTGTCTATCCGCGTCGGCGCCGTGGACAAGTAGATCTTGCGCAATATTGAGATGCCCAAATTTTGACGCCATGTGCAACGGTGTCGATCCATCCTTATCGTGGGACGCTACATCTGCCTCAAAAGTGCACAACTTCGGCATGCCCTTCTCGCGAGGCCAGTACCAGCGGAGTACAGCCACTATCGTCGTGGGAGTGTAAGGTGACGCCAGCGTCGTGCAACACTTTTACGATTTCCGAATCCCCGAGTGTTAGAACTAGCACATTACAGTAAACATGTTTACGCAATCACTCCTGACCAACCCTCGCTTATGCGCACCAACTGGAACTCAACCACCCCAAGCACAAAAGTTACCATACAGTAAGTAACTCGACCAAATAGATACCAAATAGACATGTCGGAACAACAGCATAACTCTTGGCATAACTGTCAAACAGAATAAATCCCAGGCTTAGTCTACTACTTGCACGATATTTGCAATCCAAGGAGAACCCAGACAAATACTCGAATATCTCAAGAACTCAATAACGATATCACCAAGATGAGGCGTCTCGATTCTGGCTATGAGACTTTCCCAAGTAGTTCATTGATACTGATACTTGAAGCAGGTGAGAGCAGGGGGGATAACGCGCTCCCCCGACGGTGTAAGTGAGCCGAGATGGTTAGGGTTGGGAAAAGAAATGGAGTGAAATCGGGTCGTACAAACCATTCTGTTCCGAAATCGGCTCCAAGTTTTTCCAGGAGCGAGCTTAACTGACCGCGAGGTTGATCAAGCTGCGGGGATTTGCGAGAGCTAGATAGATGGCTAAGGTATTTGTCCCGAAAAACTCGATCGACATTAGTCCCTACCACATCGTCGTGATGGGCTGTTGCAGTACTATAACGTTGATTACGACTAGCAAACCCGACTCGAATTGATTTCGGCGACAAACGTGATGATAGGGAGCAAGGCGTGGTAACATATGTGCACACGCGTAGCGAGCGTCTACAGTAATAGGCTAAACGTGATTTGCAAGCCGGTTCTCGCTTGGACTTCTCGGATCTTTTTTTCATTATTTCTTGTATCTCTAATCGAACCTACTTCTTACTTTCACCTCCAACTCGACCACCATGACCACCATCATCTCTGACGATGAGCTTTTTGCGTATGCGGAACGTGCGAAAGGAAAGGTTGTCGTGCTGACGGGTACGTGTCGGAATCCTGCTCGATGCAGGGACGAGAAATAGTAATATCGCGTAGGAGGCGCAAATGGTATCGGCAAGGAAGTCGCTTTGACCTTTGCGAAATATGGGTACGTGGCACAATTCATGGGACGACTAGAGCTAACACTCCTATTAGTTCTAAAGTGGTAATCGGAGACATGGATGAATCGGGGGCAGAGGCCGTGGTCACTGGCATTACCAAGAATGGGGGGTGCGATTCAAGCTGCCACCTCATTTGGGGGACTTCGGGAACTGACTCAAGCCCTTCTTACTCGTAGCGAGGCCACGTCCACCAAATGCAACGTGGTCAACTGGGATGACCAGGTCGCCCTCTTCGAGCTCGCGTTCGAGCGCTATGGTGCCGTTGACATCGTGGTCCGTACCCTCTTATGCTACCGCTTTGCAGAGCCTCGAATGTATTCGGACCCTAGATCCCTAACGCAGGTATTACTGAGAAAGAGCAGGGGGTCTGCAGCGGTAGACTGACCGTTGTGAACGGCAAGCCCATCGCGCCGAAGCTCACAACCCTGGATGTCAACCTGACGGGCGTCTTTTACAGTGAGTGGCGTATCTATCGTCTCCATTTCTCGTGACCTAAATGACCTGCAGCCGTACACCTTGGCGTACACTACGTCAAGCGCAACCGCACACCTGACTCGTGGAAGGCGATCGTCCTCTTGGGCTCAGTCGGTACGTGTTGACTCATACCCGACGCGTCATACACGGATTCGGCCGACCATACCCGCAGCATCGTGGGTGGGCCTAGCGAAAGCGCCGCAGTACGCCGCCTCGAAGCACGGCGTACTGGGCCTGATGCGCGCGATAGACCCGATCGTAACCGCAGACAACATCCGCATCGCCGCTATCCACCCGTGGTTCGCAGGTATTCTATACTACACTCCCCTTCGTTCCTCGCTGACCCGACCTGCGCTGCGAAGACACGGCTATCCTCGGTCTCCCGACGAAGGTGCTGCTCGCCGGCATACCGCTGACGCCCGTGCCGCGCATCGCAGGCGCGATCTTCCGCGCGGCGACGGACCCGGACCTCAAGACGAGCGGCTGCCCGTGGGTGCTGCCGGACGACGGGCCCGTGATCCGCGTCGAGAAGGAGGCGCTGCGCGCGGGTGTATACGACATGCTCAACAAGCGTATCCGCCGTGCTACCAGGTACGTCCCCCTTTGCTTTCAGCGTCAGCGCGGAGCGCTGATGGTGGGCCGCCCTTGCAGCCTCCTTAGGACCATCAGGGACTGGGTGCGCTTGGCTCGCGACTTGAGCCATATCTTCCGCCCTGTGCTAGTCGTCTCTGTACCCGTTGTTGTGCTCGCCGTCGCCGTGGTCAGGGGCCTCGTCACGATACCCTTTTAAAAGCTTCCCTCGTCAGGTGCATCGCCGAACAAAGGAGGAAAACTTGTCATAGATGGTTCAGGGAAATGTCTTCATCGGACCTATTACAAGTGGCTTTGTAACACTGTATTTCCCGTGCTGGTTATCATAATCTATTTGAGAATCGTATGTGTACAATTGGTCTAGTAACACCCGCACTTGCACCACTTAGTTTGCCAGCGGGTCGTTTTCAATCCCCTACTAAGAGGTAGCGATGGCGCGGCCATCGAGTGAGTCTGGGTAATATCTATTCCACGCTGTGCGCTCACAGACTTGACTGGGGCCACTTGTACTTCCTCTTGCACGATGCTTAACCGGCGGATGGGGTGAGACGCTGCTTGAGTGCACTGGCAGGTCTCCGGGGAAATGTGGGGGCGAGGTGCCCATTTTTAACCCCTCGGCCCAGGAGTCGTTCTTCCGTTCCGAACAGCCGTCTTGACTAAACGTCGTTTTCACCACATATACTCTCGCAGCGTGGCACCTTACATGCTTGCTATCTGAGAGCAACAGGCTTCGGGAGTGTTTGTTGGGGTATTGTATAGTATTGTAAAAGTGCAGGCGCAAGGAATACAGTAACTAACTCGGACAAGGAGATCTCGTGCGTTCCCTTGACTGTAACTTGTGGTATCGCTATCTTCTGACATGTCATGATATGTTCAGGAAGCAGTTCCAGAAATCGCTGAGGGGGTAAGTTCTCAAGTTCAAACTGAGCACCAAGGTGCTCTCTGCAGAGAAGAAGAATGGGAAGGTAGTCGTCACGACAGAGGCTGCTAAGCCCGGAAAGCAGGACTTCGTGCGTAACTCTGATTTTTCTTTATCTACGAGAGGACCCACGTGGTATGACACAGCTCGAGGCAGACGTTGTGCTCGTCGCCGTCGGTCATAAATCCAGGGTCTCGGCCTTGAAAATGTCGGCATCGAAGTCAACTCGTGCGGGCGCGTCGTGATCGACAACCAGTTCAACACGAGCGTACTAAACATCAAGTACCTCAGCGACGTCACCTTCAGGCCAATGCTCGTGCACAATGCAGAGGAGGAGGGCATTGCGACGGTGGAGTACATCCACAGCGGGCACGGCGACGTGAATTACAGGAGCGTGGTGTACATGCATCCCGAGGTCGCCCAGGACAATGGTGAGAGACATTGGAAGTGGAGTGAGGTCAGCGAGGTGGCGGTAAAAGGAAAAGAGCTGAAGTTGTACTCGCATTATTTTAGCCTGGGAATATAGCCCGGGAATATCAGCAACGGTGCGAGAAACACGAACGTGACCCTAAGACATCCCTCTACCACTTAGAACTGGGACTCGAGTCCGCTGGGTGACCAAAACGAAGCCAAGAAAGCTATCTCACAAGCTGCCTCTTTCTCGGTCTCATCATTGGAAGCATCTGAGGCAAAACCACCGATATGAGAGGCAGAGAAAGTCCTCTCACCTGCCAGTTTTTCGGCATTATCACTGGGTTAGGGTTTGTCATGAGACAAGACCGACGACATCGATGGTGAGGCAGCGGGGTGATTAACTGGCATGAGGAATAAAAACTTTCTCACCTGATGCCCAGAGCTGAAGAAGTGATAGCAGGTGACAACAGTGACGGTCTAGGTATCCCGAGTAGTATCCTTGCTGAGGTTATTACGGTATTAGGCCCCAGTGATCTTGCCTATTATTAGGACTGCCACCTGCGAGAGACTTCAAGTTTCCAAAAAGTTAAATCACACAGCACTTAGAACTACAGCAAGCATGGCCAGCCAGGGAGGAAGGAAGTCTAATAAGAAAGACGGTCGCAGCAGGTCAGGGACTCTCCAGGGGAAGATTCAGAGGCCCTTCAACCGACGCTCCTTAGTCCTTACAACCAACAGAATCGTTCTAGTAATTTATTTTAATCGCTAAGATAATCGCATGACCTTTCTTGTAATTGCTAAGGTAATTGTGTGGCCTTTCTTTTCACTGACAACATGGTTCTGTCTTTGCGTGCACCAACTGAAAAAAGGCGTTGACTAATACTTAACAATTTTTCATCATCTGTAATGAGAAAATTATTTTATTCAAACATTATGTCCATCCAAGGATTATATTGTTGTGAAAAAACTTAATGTTTTTCCCTGAAGTAAATCATAAGTGACCATTGTTCTCAATAAGCTGAACGTTGAGTTTTTTCGCAGTGTGATAATTCCCAAATGGACTTGAAGTTTAATTAGAATTACTTTTAATTATGGATTGTGTAAAATCATTAAGTATTAGTCACTGCTTTTCCCAGTTATTCGCGTGAAAAAATAGAATTATGTTGTCAGTGTTTGTAATCGCGTGAATTTCTTATAATGGACATTGTAATCATGTGAATTTCTTATAATGGACATTGTAATCATGTGAATTTCTTTTAATTGATTGCAGTCGCGTGACTTTCTTATAACTCCCAACAGATTTTGTAATCTTATTCTAAGGGCATTATATGATCCCGCCATGCTTTGTAATTCTCTTAAAATTGCCATTAGGATCGATTATAAAGTGTTCCGGAATTTTGCGACATTGCCGTGGCAGGTCTATAGTACCCTCGGGCCGCTGGGGCAATCCCGGCGACCTCTTTGGGACAGTATGGCGTGACAGTCATCGGTGCAGGTATGTCTGCGCCCTCATCTTGGACTAAAGGTGAGGTGGATAACGACCGTTGGTTTGCAGGTCCTTGTGGCTACGTGGCTGCAATTAAGGTGGCTCAGCTCGCTCTCAAAGTCCGTTCGTGGCTGCGTCAACTTTACACCATGTTGCTCAGCTCATCCTACTCTAGATTGCATGCATAGAAAAGCGCGGAACACTAGGCAGGAGGTGCTTGAACGTCGACTGCACTCCCTTCAAGGCGATGCTTAACAACTCACACATTTACCATCAAACACTCCATGATATCAAGAAGCACAGCATCAATGGTGCATCCCAAACTTCTTCTGATTTTTATTACTGATATATAAAACAACAAAACAAATTAAAAGAGCCCAAAGCATCGAACTGAACCTTCCCAAAATGCTCAAAGCGAAAGAAGATTCAGTGAACGGCCTTACCAGGGGGATCGAAATCCTCTTCAAGCAAAACAAAGTCAACTACATCAAGGGAGCTGCCTCTTTCATCTCCCATAATACCATTTCCGTGTAGCTTAACGACGGTGGTAAGTCTACCGTGGAAGCAAAGGACATCATCATCGCTATAAGGTTCGAATTCATACCTTTCCCCATTGGCGCCATCGAGATAGACGAGCAACAGATCGTCAGCTCGACTGGTGCGCTTTCGTTGCAGAATCCCAGAAAACATGTTCATTTAGACAGGATATGGGCAGCGTATGGAGTCGACTGGGTGCCGAGGTGACTGTTGTCGAATCCCTCAATAGCATTGGGGGCGCGGGCATTGAAGAGAGCTTGTGCATCCCTTCGACCTGAGTTTCCGATGTTGCTATCTTCTGACTTATCACGGCGTGCTCAGGAAACAGTCCCAGAAATCACTGGCGTGCAGAGTCTCAAGTTCAAGTTGAGCACTAAAGTGCTCTCCGAAGAGAAGAAAGACGGGAAAGTGGTCGCCGCGACGGAGGCTGCTAAGCACGGGAAGCAGGACTCGGTGTGTTATTCTTATTTTTCCTTGTCAGAGAGAGGATTCACGAGGCATGACGCAGCTCGAGGCAGATGTTGTGCTCGTCGCCGTCAGCCGTAGGCAATACATTCAAGGCCGTGTGTATCATGTGTTCCGCATGCGGGTGACCGGGTTGCTGAGTTTAATGGCATCCGGTCCTAATGCTGGGGAGATGACTGCAGAGGGTGTGCTTGCGCTTGAATATGGTGCGAGCGCCGAGGACACCGCACGCACGACACACGCACACGTATGTCCATCCTTTCCTGTTTATTCGACACCCTGTCCTGACCACGACTTGCCCTTCCCTCAGCCGACATTGTCCGAGGCATTCCGCGAAACCACCCTGCAAGTATCTTCCAGCAATGTGATCCACTTCAAGAGTAGAGAGTGAGGGCCGCAGGGAAGCGCCGCGTGCATATAAATCGATCACATTTCGTCTCGGTCGGGTCGTTCATGTATATGCGACGCAGGAATCGTCTACCAATTCTAATCCCCTCTTCCTATATTTTGTGCCTGTTGCTCGCGTTCATGTGATTACCGGCCGGTTATACATGTTTGAGTGTGTGGGAAAGTGTGAGCGTGTGAGTGCGGTCTCATATAATCCGGGTAAAGGCATCAACTGCATGTGGTAGCCGCCAGGCGCGTGTCGTAGATCTCATCTCTCATCTTCCCATTTTTGCATCTTCTCGTCTGAGCGAATGACAGAACTAATATGTACTGCATCTTTCCTGATGCTTATTCAGATGCCAAACGTCGTGCCAAATGAGAGAGAACATTTGAAATTCCACGAGTCTTTTCACGATCATACCCGATCATCGAAGGTAGACAGGGGGGTCATAAACGGTTTTCGTCTCTTGCCCTATGTATCATATATTGTAGCAACTCATTATCCGGCTTCGTGCATGCGCAGATTCCATCGCCCGTCATATAGTAACGCTCCGTTTCCGGATCGATGGTCTTTGATTCGTCGCATTCTCCGACTTAAGCACTATTACTATGTGATACGACCAACGTACTACGATAAATACAATAAGACAATACGCCGTCACCCAAAAATACAGCCTCGCAAGCGCCCATCACTTGGTCATTCGCTCAGATAGTAGTTTGACGACCTCTGTGTATCCTTTCGCTTTGGCTTCATCCAATGGTGTCTCGCCATCGTTGCTGCGCGCGTCCACATTCCCACCATGCTTCAATAATAATCGCACAAGTTCCAGATGTCCACTGCGGGCTGCATCGTGTAACGGGACCCGGCCTCGGTCATCGCGCACCTCGATTTCGGCATTGTGTTCAAGAAGTATCTCGGCAACCTCGAGATGCCCAGAGCATGCTGCAAGGTGGAGGGCAGTCGATTTAGTGGTCTCCTTGGCTTCCAGGTCTAAGCCACGATCGAGTAACCACCGCACAACATCAGGGAAACCGCGGTCTGACGCGAGATGCAGAGGAGTATTGTCACTGTCACCCCAGACATTCAGATCGGCGCCATTCTCCAATAGTAACCATACAATTTCGACGTCCCTATTGATGAACGCTGCGTACAAGGGGGTCTCGTAGCGACCGCCCTCGGTGTTCACGTCCTGCGGACGCTTCAAAAGTATGTGTTCGACCAGGGCCCGGTTTCCAATCAGTGCGGCGTAATATAAGGGCGGTACTTTGGGTGATGGGCTTATCACGGACTCCGATAATCCGCTCGCGTCATGAAGCCGGACCCATGCAGCGAAATGCGGCTTGTCCGGGTCAAACAGTTCATCGATCCCCTCCTTCACGTGCGACAAAACATTCTCGAACTTGACGTGTATGGGCCAGTGCTCCGCTGCATATTGGGCGAGGGGAAAGCCAACGATGCTGTCGCGGTCAACTCGCTCATCCAGTCGGAGGAGGACACCTAGAGATGCTTGTGCAAGAATCTTGTGGGCAGACTCCAGTCGAATGTGGAATCGTGACTCGTCTCCAAGAGAACTTGCGAGGCGATTTGACGTCAAGAACTCTTTCACGGAGAAGTGCGAGAATTGAACCACCCGCGAATCACCATCCATGACTACGGCCACCAAACTGGAACATGCTGACAATACAGCTTCTTCGTTATCTTCCCATCGCCAATCCGTGTTTAACTTCGGACCGCCGCTCGCGTTGAAGTTGATCGCCAGGACTTCGGCAAGTTCCTCGACTCGAAGTGGACGAACGGCGACAGTCAGACATTGTAGAAGACGATAGGCGTGCTCTCTGTTTGCCCTACTGATCTCCCTCAGTATCCGCTCGTATGTCTCGTCAAGAGACTCGGGTAATTGGTCGAGGATGTTGAGCACGCTGGCTGGAAAACAATGTCGCAAGATCTCTAGTTGACAGAACACCCATCGGAACCTGCGCCGAATCTATCTTCAGCGAGAACGACTGAGTTGAGATGACCTTACATTCCATCAGCCTTGGCTGAGAGTCTTCCAACGACCAAGTCCCTTTCCTCGGCTCTCCATCTCCGCATCCTCGAGTCCGAGTAAACAACCGAATGAACATAGTTCGCGATGTCTGCACTCTGTCCACTTTCGTCGTGAAGAGAGATCCGGTGAGTCGCCAGTGGCTCGAGAGCATTACGGATGTCGATCTCGGGTCGACTCGTGATACATAAATGTAAGTTCGAAAGTTTCAATCCGACGAGATCCTTGACAAGTCGCAGGACCTTTTCACGAGGTGTCGGCATCCCCGATGTGTTGATACATTCGTCAACCGCGTCAAAGATGAGGTAGATTGGGGTTTGTCCGAGGGCCACGAGCATGGTCTTGAGGCATTGTGTGAGTGCGTCGTCACTTGGCTGTACTGAGCCCCGACGATGAGTAGAGTACAAATCATGAAGAATGTCGCAGTAAACATCGGACTGATCGGAGAACTGTATGAGAAGGGAGGAGAGTAAAGCACGAGAGTCCTGCTTTCCAGCATCCTTGAAGTCGAAATAGAAGTAGGCCATCGACGCGAACCCGGCAATGCATATGTCTTCTATATCTCGGATGATCACGGAGCTGGACGAAAGTATAACTTGAGCCCGGCTGTAGACGCAATAAGTCAGGGAGCAACTAACCTAAGAATACTTTTCCCCGAGCCCGCTAAGAGACAGGAAATTGTTAGTAGTAATCCAATCGGAAAGGAAGGAACGTACGTTTTCCGTGAACCCACAATAGGCAGCCATCAGTTCTCCAACCCTTGAAAGCGTCGCTCCGAGTGAGCCATGCTGCGGTACCCTTGTGGTGAGCACCACAGGCGGTGTTGTAATTGATGGATGGATCGGGGGGAGATATCCAGTTTCGAAGTTCACGTCGAAGCTGGTTACCTGTCAAGTACGTGAGTGACCACGGCAAATGACAGCGGGTGCTGTGGAAATCACTGACGGCTGATATCGTCTACGGTATTCACGATCCGTTGTAACACTGCGCTTCTTTCTCTCCCTCCTGAGCAAGCCAAAGTGTGAGGACGGTGTGTAGGAAAGATAAACATGGAATGACACACCATCGACGATTAGCTTCACATCGTCGTTGATAACCCCCACCTTATGGTCGACTTGCTTGACTCTGTTATCGACGGCCCGCACTATGTAGTCAACGCGTTGAACCTCTTCGCCGACGCCATGGACTCTCTCGTCGACACCCTGGACCCTTTCGTCGACACCTTGGACCCTTTTGTCGACGCCATGTACCCTCTCGTCGACGCCCTGGACTCTTTCGTCGACGCCTTGAACCCTTTCGTCGACACCCTCTACCTTCCCGTCAATGTCTTGCACCCCCTGGCTGACGCCCTCCACCTTGTCACGGACCCTATGTGTCAGCCTCAGGACTTCTGCAGTCGCCATCCGAGCCTCCTCTTGCGTCAATCTGTCCAGTTTCTGCAGCCCGGCCTCAATATCTCGTCTTCCCACTAGCTTTTTGACGAATTTCTCTGAATAAATTATAATGAGATGAAATCAGAGTATAACAAAAGAATAACGCACTCGCTCGACCTTGTCTGATTTCCTTGGTAGCTATCGCGAAAATTGACAAGACCTCAACCATAATCTTTACGATAACGTCGATCATGGCTGACGTCTGTGGAACTGCTGTGTACGCCTCGAGCCGTTTGAAGAAGTCCTCGATGCGTTCGAAGATGTCGATGAGAACGTCGTGGCTAGCAGCAACATCCTTGGACGTCTGAATAACCAAGCTGTCATGATAGTCCACAAGGTGTGGTGAACGGAGATACGCACCAAGAGTAGAACTCCAATTCCAGCAAATATCACTTTTGTAGGCGAGAACACCTGGAAAACGAGTGTGGGAATGCAAATCTCGAACGAGGCAACCTCTTGCGACTCACCAAACCAATGCCCTCACCGAGTGTAGCCGAGAACGCATAAAGGACATTTACGGTCGGATTGAGCCACTTTGTCAACCTCTCATCATCTCTCCGAGACTGTTCGAACTCTTCAGCCTGGGCTTTAAGCACGGCGAGAATGGCATCAGGAGAGTCACAGGTCTTGAGCTGGGCGGCTAAGGGATGAGACGTAATGTCCTGGCCCGTCTGCTTTTTGTAGGCTTTGAAGGCAGTTTTGAAGATTGAATCGAAGTTGGAGGAAGAGGTGGTTGGGAGAGGCGACTGAGACATGGTGGCGTCGATTTGGGTTGGGAGGAAAAGTAGATAACCTGTGACGGTAATTAAACGGAGAGCTGAGGCAGGACGAGGCACAGCCGCACAGCCTTGATACTACAAATATTTGGCCGGTCTATGCCGGACCGACGAAGGAGCGGGCATAGACAGTGAGTACATTAGTCTTTGATTGAACGAATGGATCTGACCACCCAAGCTCTCAACTAGAACACTTTTATTTTTCCAGCCCACCAAGCCCAGTAATTGCCAGGATTGGTGGTGGGGCTCATCAGCTAGCTCCAGGAGAGTTCCCACCCGCCCGTCGCGACCCCGCCTCGGAAATGTAAACCCCTCATCTCTGATCAAGAAGCATTTCGTGCTTTCACCCGGTTTCTTTGTACTCCACTAACATCTTTCTCTTCACTGCCTTTACTATGCACTAAAGCTACTACATGTCCCCCTGTACTATGCGCTAATCCCCCCCCTCCCGGCGCCGTCCTGAACTGATCACGGAGAACAAGGCAGTGACTCGCAAAGATGAGGGGCCGATGCCCCGCCAGGGGCATGGCATCAGACCGTGTTCGACGAGGGGCAATCGGGCCGTAGTTGAAGGAAGAAAGGACTGTCGCTGAAGGCAAAGACTCTGGGCTCACCCCACAGCTGTCGGATACCTTTACCTTGCATAGGTACTGCTCAGTCTGCACGACAAGACCCAAATAAAATCGTAGTGGTCGATAATTCTTTTTTTTCTCTCTTTTGTATGATATGTAGCACTACAACATGGGTTACGCTTGCATCCAATTTCCGGAACAATCTCGATATAAAGACACCCCCACGCCCGGGATTGGGTGTGGCTCAAATTGATGAGGCTTTTTATCGCATGTGTCTAGCGCTATCGCCCTGAGCAATGCGCCGGTTGAGTTTGGAACATGTAACCCTACTTCTTAATTATGAAGCAAAGTACGTCCAAAGTTGGTCAAAATCGGGCATCCCGAGCCTCATAACCTATGGAACCCAGAGCAAGCCAACGTCGGGAGTAAAGAGGCAATAGCTCTGATGCGTCTCACAAGATCCCAGCAATGGTAGTGTATCTACCAGTGTTGCAGCCCAGGTTCGAGAAAACTCTGGTTTCATAGAGGACCACAGGGCCATTGTCGTACCGACTCGTATGGGCAGGAGTTGGGGAAGCGAAGGCCATCAAGCAGTGCGATTGTGTGAGCCACGATCTGTAAATGAGGAGCTAGAGAGATGCACGGGAGCCGCTTGTGTCAGACGTGGCTATATCGACGCCATGAGGAAGTTCCGGAATCTGATAGCGTGTGCGGCGGTGTTGGGCATGCCGCAGCCCGTAGCACTACACGAATCACAGAGCACGAATAGGTCAGCTCAGGTCATGGAGGTGACCATACGCGTAGGGGCGTTGATACCGGTTGCCAAGGTTCTGGATAAAGGGAGGCGCGGCCTGCAGCTGGTACCTTGCGTGCTGAAAGTAGTATGAAAAGCTGCCGCCGGATAGTCTCGCTGCGATCTCCAGCTCGCAGCCTGTCGTCCCGCTAGTAACCCGGGGCCTGCGCAAGGGTGGTGGGCGACCCGTACACACTGACAACATGGTTTTGTCTTTGCGTGCACAAACTGAGAAAAGGCGTTGACTAATACTTAACGGTTTTTCATCATCTGTAATGAGAAAATTATTTTATTCAAACATTATGTCCATCCAAGGATTATATTGTCGTGAAAAAACTTAATGTTTTTACCTGAAATAAATCATAAGTGGCCATTGTTCTCAATAAGCTGAACGTTAAGTTTTTTCGCAGTGTGATAATTCCCGAATGGACTTAAAATTTAATTAGAATTACTTTTAAATTATGGATTGTGTAAAATCATCAAGTATTAGTCACTGCTTTTTCCCAGTTATTCACGTGAAAAAATGGAATTATGTTGTCAGTGTTCAAGGTTGTCTCTCGTAGCTGTCATCTCCGGGTCTCATCTTTCCATCTCTGCATCTTCTCATCTGAGCGAATGACAGAATCAATATGTGCTGCGTTTTTCCTGATGTCCATTCAGATGCCAAACGTTGTGCCAAACAAGAGAGAACCATGTCATTGAAACGCGAATGCTTCCACAAGTCTTTTCATGCGATGATGATACCCCAGGGTCACTGGAATACTCGTCGAGAACATCCACGATAGGGTAGACAGAGGTCTTGAACGCTTTTCATCGCCTGCGCTATATATCATATACCGGAGCAACTCGTCATCCGGCTTTGTGCATGCGCAGATTCCATAGCCTGCTTCAAGGAGGTAAAACTCCGTTTCTGGATCAATAGAATGTGATTCATTGCATTCCCCAACTTAAGCACCATTACCATGTGTCACAACTAGCGTACTACAATAACATTGGGATACGATATAATAAAACGCCGTCACCCAAAAGTATAGTCTCACAGGTATCCATCATTCGTTCATTTTCTCGGAAAGTAGTTTAACGATCTCTGCGAATCCTCGCTGTTTTGCCTCGTCCGACGGACTCATGCCGTCGTGGCCGCACGCATTCGCATTCGCATCGTGTTTCAATAATAATCGAACGAGCTCTAGATGTCCATTGAAGGCTGCATCGTGCAACGGCACCCGGCCTAGTTTATCGCAGGCATTGACCTCGGCATTGCGTTTGAGAAGTATCTTGGCAATGTCGAGATGCCCCCAGACTGCTGCGAGGTGCAGCGCAGTCGATTGATCTTTCTGTTGGGCTTCCAAGTCTAGGCCACGGTCGAGTAGCCACCGCACAACATCAGTGAAACCTGCGATCGATGCGCGATGCAGAGGAGTTCGGTCCGCGCGGCCCAAGATATTCACATCGGCGCCATTCTCCAGTAACAACCATACAATCTCGACGTCGCTTTGGGAAAACGCTGCGTGCAAGGGAGTCCCGTAGAGACCACCCTTGGTGTTCAGGTCCTGCAGACGCTTCGAAAGCACGTGTTCTACCAAAGCCCGGTTCCCGATTCGTACTGCGTAATATAAGGGCGGTGCTTCTGGTTGTGATGGGCTTGTCACTGACATCGAGGGGCCGTCAATGTTGTGAAGCCAGATCCATGCAGCAAAATGCGGCTTGTCGGCGTCAAACAATTCATCGATCCCATTCTTGACGTGCGATAAAACATTCTCGAACTTGACGTGCTTGGGCCAGTGTTCCGCTGCGTATCGGGCGAGGGGAAAGCCGACGATGCTGTCGTGGTCCACTCGCTCGTCTAGTCGAAGGAGGACACCTAGAGATGCTTGTGCAAGAATCGTGTTGGCAGATTCCAGCCGAATATGGAATCGCGACTCCTCTCCAAGAGAACTTGCAAGGCGATTTGACGTCAAGAACTCTTTCACGGAGAAGTGCGAGAACTGAACCACCCGCAAATCACCGTCCATGACGACTGTCACCAAACTCGAGCATGCTGACAGCACCGCTTCTTCGTTATCTTCCCACCGCCAATCCGTGTTTAACTTCGGACCGCCGCTCGCGTTGAAGTTGATCGCCAGGACTTCGGCAAGTTCCTCGACTCGAAGTGGACGAACGGCCACAGTCAGACATTGCAGAAGACGATAGGCGTGCTCTCCGTTCGCCCAGCTGATATCCCTCAGTATCCGCTCGTATGTCTCGTCCAGAGACTTGGGTAATTGGTCGAGGATGCTGAGCACGCTCGACGGGAAACAATGACGTAATATCTCCAATTGACAGAACACCCATCGGAACCTGTCCCAAGTCTTTAGCAAATACGACAAGGAAGTAGCAACGAACTTACATTCCATCGGCCTTGGTTGAGAGTGTTCCAACGACAATGTCCCTTTCCTCCGCTCTCCATCGACGCATCCTTGAGTCCGAGTAAACAACCGAGCTGACATAGTTCGCGATGTCCGCATTCTGTCCACTTTCATCGTGAAGAGAGATCCGATGGGCTGCCAGTGGCTCGAGAGCATTACGGATGTCGATCTCGGGGCGACTCGTAACACATAAATGTAAGTTCGAAAGCTTCAACCCGACAAGATCCTTGATAAGTTGGACGACCTTTTCACGAGGTGATGGCATCCCCGATGTGTTGATACATTCGTCAACCGCGTCTAAGATGAGGTAGATTGGGGTTTGTCCGAGGGCCACGAGCATGGTCTTGAGGCATTGTGTGAGTGCGTCGTCATTTGGCTGTACTGAGCCCCGACGATGAGAAGAGTACAAGTCATGAAGAATGTCGCAGTAAACATCGGACTGATCGGAGAGCTGGATGAGAAGAGAGGAGAGTAGAGCACGGGAGTCCTGCTTTGCGGTGTCCTTGAAGTCGAAATAGAAGTAGGCCATCGACGCCAACCCGGCGTTGCAGACGACTTCTATATCTCGGATGATCACGGAACTGGACAAAAGTATAGCTTGAACTCGATTGTAGACGTGATAAGTCAGAGAGAAACAAACCTGAGAATACTTTTTCCCGAGCCTGCTAAGAGACAGGAAAGTGTTAGTAGTAATTCAGCCGGAAAGGAAGGAAAGTACGTTTTCCGTGGACCCACAATAGGCAGCCATCAGTTCTCCAACCCTTGAAAGCATCGCCCCGAGTAAGCCATGCTGCGGTACCCTTGTGGTGGGCACCACAGGCAGTGTTATAATTGATGGATGGATCGGGGGGAGAGGTCCAGTTTCGAAGTTCACGTCGAAGCTGGTTACCTGTTAAGTATGTAAGCGACCACGGTAAATGACAGCAGGCGCTGTGGAGATCACTGACGGCTGATATCGTCTACGGTGTTGACGATCCGTTGTAATGCTGCGGTTGTTTCTTTCCCTCCTAGGCAAGCCGAAGCATGAGGATGGTGCGTAGGACAGATAAGCACGGAATGACGCACCGTCGATGATTAGCTTCAGATCATCTTTGACAACCGCCACCCTATGATCGACTTGCTTGACTCTGTCATCGACGACCCCCACTTTGTGGTCAACGCGTTGGACCCCTTCGTCGACGCCACGGACCCTCTCGTCGACACCTTGAACTCTCCCGTCGACGCTCTGAACCCTTTCGTCGACACCCTGGACCCTTTCGTCGACACCCTCTACCTTTCCGTCGACGTCTTGCACCCCCTTGTTGACACCCTCCACCTGAAAACCGACGCCCTTCACCTTGTCGTCAACACCATGCGTAACCCTCAGCACTTCTGCAGTCGCCATCCGAGCCTCCTCTTGCGTCAATCTGTCCAGTTTTTGCAACGCGTCCTCAATATCTCGTCTTCCCACTAGCTTTTTCAGGAATTTCTCTGAATAAAACCCAATGAGACGAAAACAGAGTATAACAAGAGAATAACGTACTCGCGAATCCCTGTTTGATTTCCTTGGTCGCAATTGCGAAAATAGACAGAACCTCAACCATAATCTTTACGATAACGTCCGTCATGGCTGTCGTCTGCGGAACTTCTGTATAGGCCTCGAGCCGTCTAAAGAAGCTCTCAATCCGTTCGAAGATGTCAATGAGAACCTCGTGGCTGGCAGCAACGTCCTTGGACGCCTGAACGATCGAGCTGTCATGATGGTTCAGGAGGTGTGGCAAACGGAGATACGCACCAAGAGTAGAACTCCAATTCCAGCAAATATCACCTTGGCGGGAGAGAACACCTAGAAAATACGTATGAGAGCACAAATCTCGAACGAGGCATGACTCACCAAACCAACACCCTCACCAAGTGTAGCTGAGAATGCGTAAAGGACATTTACGGTCGGATTAAGCCAACTTGTCAACCTCTCATCATCTTTCCGAGACTGATCGAACTCCTCAACCTGGGCTTTAAGCACGGCAAGAATTGCATTGGGAGAGTCGCAAGTCTTGAGCTGGGTGGCTAAGGGATGAGACGTGATGTCGTGCCCTGTTCGCTTTTTGTAGGCTTTGAAGGCAGTTTTGAAGATAGATTCGAAGTTGGAGGAAGCGGCACTTGGAAGAGGGGGCCGAGACATGGTATAGTCGTATGATGTCGGTTCGGGTTGGGAGGAGGGGGGAGGGGAGATATGACCTGTGCAATTAACCGGAGAGCTAGGCACAGCCTTGTGTAACGATATTTGGGTGATTTGGATAAGGGCGATAGACGCGCTACCGACATGATAACGATAAATGCAGCAACTCGATGGCAACTCGAGGGAAATAGTTCGGGTTGAAGGAAGAAAGTACCCTTGATGGCGATGACTCGTGGCGCATAGCTATCGAATTCCTAGCATACGTACATGAGACAAGACCCAAGTACGAGGACTATAATCTATTCTAGCGTCGAGTCATAGCTGTGGCCAGTCTTTGTCTTTATCTAAATATGGACTAAAAAAGATTATTGGCTGAGAATATCGAGGCCTTTGAGGTGTCGAGTCGTACTTGAGTCAATGATCGCTGGCGGTTCATGGTGTCGCGTCGCCTCCCAGAGCACAGGTCTCGTCCGGTTACTAGTATCTCACCTCATTCGTACTACATTTTTCTTATCTCTTATCTTGTCCTCATTTTCCCCTGCATGCTCATCCCTGCTGCCCTGGACGGACGCCCTCAAGTGCCTATATATCTCAAGATTGGGTTGACTACATTCTGAGCCACTCCTGTATCACAGTCTCGTCGGTTTCAAGCACCTTATCCCATATTATTCATATCTCTGTCTCTGGTCGATCAGCACCCCTAAGCGATTCAAGGACCGACTAGAATGTGTCAGTAATACTAGTCTAGTCTCACACTCTTTATCTCAGACAAGGTACTTTTAATTCTCTCGAACCGTGTTTGCCCTTTCTAACTATTCGAAATAGCGTCGGCATGACTGTGTTTGATTTCTGACAGGTCAACCTCTTTGACGTCGACAAATGCGTGCTGTTCATCTCCAGCGTAATCTCCCTAATCGGGTTCTTTGTCGACGTCTAGTTTATACTCGCATACTCTGGTGCAGACTTACACAAATTCCAGGTGTGCTTCTTCCCATCCTGTATGTGCAGAGACAGTCCTGACCCCGCCCAGTTTCCCGCGGTAGACCTCTATGGGTTGTGGCTTTTCCTCGTGCTCTCCTCCGCGCTGATGGTGGGCCGCCCTTGCAGCCTCCTTAGGACTATCAGGGACTGGGTGCGCTTGGCTTGCGACTTGAGCCATATCTTCCGCCCTGTGCTAGTCATCTCTGTACCCGTTGTTGTGCTCGCCGTCGCCGTGGTCAGGGGCCTCGTCACGATACCCTTTTAAAAGCTTCCCTCGTCAGGTGCATCGCCGAACGAAGGAGGAAAACTTGTCATAGATGGTTCAGGGAAATGTCTTCATCGGACCTATTACAATTGGCTTTGTAACACTGTATTTCCCGTGCTGGTTATCGTAATCTATTTGAGAACCGTATGTATACAATTGGTCTAGTAGCACCCGCGCTTGCACCAACTAGTTTGCCAGCGGGTCGTTTTCAATCCCCCACTAAGAGGTAGCGATGGTGCGACCATCGAGTAAGTCTGGGTAATATCTATTCCACGTTGTGCGCTCACAGACTTGACTGAGGCTGCTTGTACTTCCTCTTGCGCGATGCTTAACAGGCGGGTAGGGTGAGACGCTGCTTGAGTGCACTGGCAGGTCTCCGGGGCAATGTGGGGCTGAGGTGCCCATTTTTCACCCCTCGGCCCAGGAGTCGTTCTTCCGTTCCGAACAGCCGTCTTGACTAAACGTCGTTTCACCACATACTCTCGCAGCGTGGCACCTTACATGCTTGCTATCTGAGAGCAACAAGCTTCGGGAGTGTTTGTTGGCATATGTATAGTATTGTAAAAGAGCAGGTGCAAGGAATACAGTAACTAACTCGGACAAGGAGATCTCGTGCGTTCCCTTGACTGTGACTTGTGGTATCGCTATCTTCTGACATGTCATGATGTGTTCAGGAAGCAGCTCCAGAAATCGCTGAAGAAGTTCGCAAGTTCAAACTGAGCACCAAGGTGCTCTCTGCAGAGAAGAAGAATGGGAAGGTAGTCGTCACGACAGAGGTTGCTAAGCCTGGAAAGCAGGACTCGGTGTGTAACTCTGATTTTTCCTTATCTACGAGAGGACCTGTTGAGCGGGCAGCACTAACAGCGAGATAAAGGTAGCAAGAAAGCTAAGGGCAAACAAGTAACTTCAGAGATAGAAGGAACTCTATTAGCAGCGCTACACACCTAAGGGCAAACAAGTACTAAACTAATGTCAGCGTAAGGTAGAGAGGCTTAGAGTAAAGGGAACTTACACTTCAGAGATAGAAGGAACTCTGAAGTGTATGGGCGAAAACAGCAGTCCTTATATACAGGACGCTTAGCTAATAATGGTCTGTGCGCACTGGTGACTCAAACGAAATACACCTGGTCTGTGCGCCAGAGGGAGAAACGCCATTGGAGGGCAGAGAACAATAGAGCTGCCTAAAGCAGCTAAGTCCGGTATCTTAATAATAAGAACAATAAGAACCTAATAAGGATCTAGTCAATAAAGATAAACAATAACCGGTCCGTACAAGTCCAGAAGTCCAAAACCTAACCATAAGGGTCAGATACCGTATAAGGAAGGGAATGACTCAATCATATCCCACGAGACATCACACTTCAATTTAGTGACGTCTCAACAGGACCCACGTGGTATTACACAGCTCGAGGCAGACGTTGTACTCGTTGCCGTCGGTCATAAATCCAGGGTCTCGGCCTTGAAAATGTCGGCATCGAAGTCAACTCGTGCGGGCACGTCGTGATCGACAACCAGTTCAACATGAGCGTACTAGACATCAAGTACATCAGTGATGTCACCTTCGGGCCAATGCTCGCACACAAGGCGGAGGAGGGCATTGTGGCGGTGGAGTACATCCACAGCGGGCACGGCGACGTGAATTACTGGAGCGTGGTGTACATGCATCCCGAGGTTGCGTAGGTCGGCTAGACGGTGTAGGAACTCAGAAGGACAGGATGCAGCACAAGGTCGCCCGGTTCCTGTTCCTCGCAGACTCGCATGCCAAGACGAACTTGGATACCGAAGGCCAGGTGAAGTTCCTCGTAGGGGTGGAGACGGACTCGGACCGCATCCTCGGGGTGCACATGATCGGTCTGTGTCATGTTTTCCGCATTTGGGACTGTGGGAAACTGAATTGCTGAGTTTCATGACACCAGTACGGTGCGACTTTCCCGCTTCTTCAACGCCCCGTCCTGACCATGACTTGTTCCTCGTCCCCTTAGCCAACACTGTCAGAGGCGTTCCGAGAAGCTGCCTTGCAAGTGTCTTCGATCCACTTCTAGAGTGGAGTAAAAAGCGGGGGCTGGTCTGTATGAGGGTTGCATGAAAGCGTCGCGTGCATATGTATCGATCACATTTTCATCTCCGTCGAGTTGTTCACCACCCTGATTGTATATGGAGCACCTAGGACGTGGGAGTCATCTACATACCACCAATTTTGGTGCCTCTTATTTCTTTCCTATCTTTTTTGCTGTCTTGCTCGCGGTCATGTGTTTACCAGCCGGTTCGAGCAAATGACAGAACCGATATGTACTGTATTTTTCCGCGTTCGTCGTGATGCTTATTCAGAGGTCAAACGTTGTGCCAAGCGCAAGGCCAAATTCGAGAGAACATTTGAAACGCAAGTGCTTCCACAAGTCATTTTCATGCGCGACGATGATTCATCATATCCACCAACTTAAGCACTATCCCTCATATGATACAACTAACGTACTGTGGGAAACATTCGGATACCCATTATTCCAGTCGTTCATTCGCTCGGATAATATATTGACAATCTCGGTGTATCCTGCCTTTTCGGCCTCGTCTAACGGACTCGTGCCGTCTTGGCTGCGCACGTTCGCATTCCCACCGTGCTTCAATAAGAATCGCACGAGTTCCAGATGTCCATTGCAGGCTGCATCGTGCAGCGGGACCCGGCCTCGCTCATCCCTCGCATTGACCTCGGCATGGTGCTCAACAAGTACATCGGCAACATTGAGACGTCCACAGTCTGCTGCAAGGTGCAGCGCGGTCGATTGGTCGAATTGCTGGGCTTCCAGGTCGACGCCATGGTCGAGTAGCCACCGCACAACATCAATGAAACCTGCGATCGATGCGCGATGCAGAGGAGTTCGGTCCGAGTAGTCCCGGATATTCACATCGGCGCCATTCTCCAGGAACAGCCATACAATCTCGACGTCCACTGTGAATGCTGCGTGCAAGGGAGTCTCGTAGAGACCACCCTTGATGTTCACGTCCTGCGGACGCTTCGAAAGCACGTGTTCTACCAGGGCCCGATTTCCGATCCGTACGGCGTAATATAAGGGCGGTGCTTCTGGTTGTGATAGGCTTGTCTCTGACATCGAGGACTTGTCAACGTCGTGGAGCCAGAGCCATGCAGCGAAATGCGGCTTGTCTGCGTCAAATAGATCATCGATCCCATCCTTCACGTGCGACAAAACATTCCCAAAATTGACGTGGTCGGGCCAGTGCTCTGCCGCGTATCGAGCGAGGGAAAAGCCGGCGATGTTGTCGCGGTCAACTCGCTCATCTAGTTGGAGGAGGACACCTAGAGATGCTTGTGCAAGAATCGTGTGGGCAGACTCCAGCCGAATGTGGAATTGGGACTCGTCTCCAAGAGAACTTGCAAGGCGATTTGATGTCAAGAACTCTTTCACGGAGAAGTGCGAGAACTGAACCACCCGCAAATCACCGTCCATGACGACTGTCACCAAACTCGAGCATGCTGACAGCACCGCCTCTTCATTATCTTCCCACCGCCAATCCACATTCAACTTCGGGCCCCCGCGCGCGTTGAAGTCAATGGCCAGGACTTCGGCAAGTTCCTCGACTCGAAGTGGACGAACGGCCACAGTCAGACATTGTAGAAGACGATAGGCGTGCTCTCCGTTCGCCCGACCGATCTCCCTCAGTATCCGCTCGTATGTCTCGTCCAGAGACTTGGGTAATTGCTCGAGGATGCTGAGCACGCTCGACGGGAAACAATGACGTAATATCTCCAATTGACAGAATACCCATCGGAACCTGTCTCAAGTCTTTAGCAAATACGACAAGGAAGTAGCGACGAACTTACATTCCATCGGCCTTGGATGAGAGTGTTCCCACGACAATGTCCCTTTCCTCCGCTCTCCATCGACGCATCCTTGAGTCCGAGTAAACGACCGAGCTGACATAGTTCGCGATGTCCGCATTCTGCCCACTTTCATCATGAAGAGAGATCCGATGGGCTGCCAGTGGCTCGAGAGCATTACGGATGTCAATCTCGGGGCGACTCGTAACACATAAATGTAAGTTCGAAAGTTTCAGCTCGACCAGTTCCTTGACAAGTATCAGGACCTTTTCACGAGGTGATGGCATCCCCGATGTGTTGACACATTCGTCAACCGCGTCAAAGATGAGGTAGATTGGGATTTGTCCGAGGGCCACGAGCATGGTCTTGAGGCATTGTGTGAGTGCGTCGTCATTTGGCTGTACTGAGCCCTGACTATGAGAAGAGTACAAGCTATGAAGAATGTCGCAGTAAACATCGGACTGATGAGAGAGCTGGATGAGAAGAGAGGAGAGTAGAGCACGGGAGTCCTGCTTTGCGGTGTCCTTGAAGTCGAAATAGAAGTAGGCCATCGACGCCAACCCGGAGTTGCGGACATCTTCTATATCTCGGATGATCACGGAGCTGAACGAAAGTATAACTTGAACCCGACTGTAGACGTGATAACTCGGAGAGAAACAAACCTAAGAATACTTTTCCCCGACCCCGCTAAAAGACAGGAAGGCATTAGTAGGAATTCAGCCGGAAAGGAAGGAAAGTACGTTTTCCGTGGACCCACAACAGGCAGCCATCAGTTCTCCAACCTTTGAAAGCGTCGCCCCGAGTAAGCCATGCTGCGGTACCCTTGTGGTGAGCACCACAGGCAGTGTTATAATTGATGGATGGATCGGGGGGAGAGATCCAGTTTCGAAGCTCACGTCGAAGCTGGTTACCTGTTAAGTATGTAAGCGACCACAGTAAATGACAGCAGACGCTGTGGAGATCACTGACGGCTGATATCGTCTACGGTGTTGACGATCCGTTGTAATGCTGCGGTTGTTTCTTTCCCTCCTAGGCAAGCCGAAGCATGAAGATGGTGCGTAGGACAGATAAGCACGGAATGACGCACCGTCGATGATTAGCTTCAGATCATCTTTGACAACCGCCACCCTATGATCGACTTGCTTGACTCTGTCATCGACGACCCCCACTTTGTGGTCAACGCGTTGGACCCCTTCGTCGACGCCACGGACCCTCTCGTCGACACCTTGAACTCTCCCGTCGACGCTCTGAACCCTTTCGTCAACACCCTGGACCCTTTCATCAACACCCTGGACCCTTTCGTCGACACCCTCTACCTTTCCGTCGACGTCTTGCACCCCCTTGTTGACACCCTCCACCTGAAAACCGACGCCCTTCACCTTGTCGTCAACACCATGCGTAACCCTCAGCACTTCTGCAGTCGCCATCCGAGCCTCCTCTTGCGTCAATCTGTCCAGTTTTTGCAACGCGTCCTCAATATCTCGTCTTCCCACTAGCTTTTTCAGGAATTTCTCTGAATAAAACCCAATGAGACGAAAACAGAGTATAACAAGAGAATAACGTACTCGCGAATCCCTGTTTGATTTCCTTGGTCGCAATTGCGAAAATAGACAGAACCTCAACCATTATCTTTACGATAACGTCCGTCATGGCTGTCGTCTGCGGAACTTCTGTATAGGCCTCGAGCCGTTTAAAGAAGCTCTCAATCCGTTCGAAGATGTCAATGAGAACCTCGTGGCTGGCAGCAACGTCCTTGGACGCCTGAACGATAGAGCTGTCATGATGGTTCAGGAGGTGTGGCAGACGGAGATACGCACCAAGAGTAGAACTCCAATTCCAGCAAATATCACCTTGGCGGGAGAGAACACCTAGAAAACACGTATGAGTGCACAAATCTCGAACGAGGCATGACTCACCAAACCAACACCCTCACCAAGTGTAGCTGAGAATGCGTAAAGGACATTTACGGTCGGATTAAGCCAACTTGTCAACCTCTCATCATCTTTCCGAGACTGATCGAACTCCTCAACCTGGGCTTTAAGCACGGCAAGAATTGCATTGGGAGAGTCGCAAGTCTTGAGCTGGGTGGCTAAGGGATGAGACGTGATGTCGTGCCCTGTTCGCTTTTTGTAGGCTTTGAAGGCAGTTTTGAAGATAGATTCGAAGTTGGAGGAAGCGGCACTTGGAAGAGGGGGCCGAGACATGGTATAGTCGTATGATGTCGGTTCGGGTTGGGAGGAGGGGGGGAGGGGAGATATGACCTGTGCAATTAACCGGAGAGCTAGGCACAGCCTTGTGTAACGATATTTGGGTGATTTGGATAAGGGCGATAGACGCGCTACCGACATGATAACGATAAATGCAGCAACTCGATGGCAACTCGAGGGAAATAGTTCGGGTTGAAGGAAGAAAGTACCCTTGATGGCGATGACTCGTGGCGCATAGCTATCGAATTCCTAGCATACGTACATGAGACAAGACCCAAGTACGAGGACTATAATCTATTCTAGCGTCGAGTCATAGCTGTGGCCAGTCTTTGTCTTTATCTAAATATGGACTAAAAAAGATTATTGGCTGAGAATATCGAGGCCTTTGAGGTGTCGAGTCGTACTTGAGTCAATGATCGCTGGCGGTTCATGGTGTCGCGTCGCCTCCCAGAGCACAGGTCTCGTCCGGTTTTTTTCTTTTTTTTTTTTTTTTTTGAATGAATTTATATTCCGGAGCAGTAAATAATACAAAGCCGGTTGTGAGAGCGCAGCGCTGACATGAGTAGGTGTATGTACGTAAGAGTTCTCACGTGCAGTTGGGGTCAGTAAGTAGTAAGTAGGTTGCGTACCCTCCCAGAGGGGACGGAGGTGGTTCAGTAAGAAATTAGGTAATGTGGTCACAGAAAAACGAGACACAAGGGGTTAGCGCTTACAGGGCTGTGCTCAGGGCACAGGGTATTACGCTGTCTTGAGGTCAAGAGCTCCTTCATCCTGGTTGACGGGGGTGCTAAGATCAGTAGTTGATCCAAAGTTCGGAGAGGGGTTTGCGTGCTGCAGTGGTGTTCTGGAGGAACAGGCATAGGTCATATGCATGGTTGGAGAAGAGGTCGAGGGGTTTAGAGGGTGACGTGCGGTCGATGTGGTAGGTGAGGGTGTGATGGGTGAATAGGGGACACTCGTAAAGGATGTGGTTGAGGTAATACCCAGTGTGGCAAAGGGGGCATATTGATTCCTCGTGTGGGAGGTCAGGACAGTGATAGAGGGTGTAGTCGGCGGTGAAGGAGTGGAGGGTAGCTGTAACGGTCGGACTTCAGGAGTTTACGGTACGAGACGAGAATCGGAGTGGACACTTACTATACGGTTATGACTATGGTAGTAAGTGAGTATTAGTCATGGACTTCATCATCAGTCAGCACAGTTATAGTAGCATGTGATAGTTACTATGACTCATTCCTAGGATAGTGATAGTAGGGTTCGAGCTACTTACGCTATAGGGTATTACTTGAAAGAGGAGCTTTAAAGCTACCTCTGTAAAATGTATAAATAGTGGGATACGAAGACCAAGATATGCCATCTTGGTCTTCTTCAGAATACCACTTCATCCTATTCACTCTACAAGGGCCTTCGCGCCTCTCGTCTCTTACGCTCTATCTTCCTGACCTTCGTGTCTAGGACTCTGGCGCTCTCGAGCCGTCAACTCGGAGTTGTCTTGGTACTGCTCAGGCGAGTACTGTGGATCGCCTTGGTCGTATTCTATGGAATTACTGAAACCCTGCGAACGTCCCCAAACCTGCTAAGTCATGAACGTCGTTAACACGAGTCCAGGTCGGACTAACGCCGTGGTAGCGTTACAGTAGCCAGTTGAAATGCGGTGGTGTAACGTTACCACAGGAACGTTATGTGCGACGTGCACGTCACTAAGTCGTTCAAGCCGAGGTAACGGGATGCGAGTTGGTCGGTTAAGACCGAGTTTGATGATGGATAAGCTCCACACGGTCTCCTCATGTAACGTTACCACAGGAACGTTATGTGCGACGTGCACTTCACTAAGTCGTTCAAGCCGAGGTGACGGGACGTGAGTTAGCCGATTAAGGCCAAGTTCGATGATGAATAAGCACTACACGGTCTCCTCAGACACGCGAGTGGTAATTGGGGGTTCTGGGGTTCAAGCGCAACGGCGAACCAAAGTCGTGCTCAAGCGAAACAGCGAGCCAAAGTCGTTCGTGGATTGACAACGATGTGGTATTACACAAGAAGTCAAGTCTACCGTACAAGCTAGGTAGCGTGCGACTTATATACTAGTACAGGGTGTTTGTACACAACAAACATATGGCGCAATACGTGGAGTCCTGAGTAAAAGCAGAACAAAGGCAGAGCTATAGTAGGAAGTACAGTGATTGCGCGGGGTCATGTGGGAGTCAGCTGAGACCGGAGCGCCGTGAACTTTGATATACAAGGAAGGGGGCGTGAGGGCGTATCGTGCAGCGAAGAGATCATGGGAAACGATTGAGCGCGTGATGAGTTATGGGCGTAACAAGATGGGGCATAGGAGTAAGAAGTAAGGAGCGAAGGCGTCCACGGGAAATAGAAGGGAAAATCGTAACATTACCCCCCCGCCAGACCTGAAGTCGCCACGACTTCAGTCACTGCCGACGTAGTCGTACACGTCAGCGCTGGGGTCATTAGTCTCGTCGTCCCGGTCATCCACCAGGCATACATGTCGGCGCAGGAACAAATACCTGCCTCGCTCTCCGCACCGCCTACACGCTTCGTACTGCGGGCACTCAATCTCGTCATGCCGCGCATCGAACCTCAGGCACTTCCCGCACCAGCGAGGACGCTCCGAGGGTTCCTCAAACGCCGGAGTGATGGGCGCGAGGCGATGGATAAGACAGTTAGCCGACTCATGGGCCCGGCTTGCGCACCATGTGCACACCCCAAGTGGCGGTCGATTTGGACACTCACTCATCTTGTGACCCCGCTTCTTGCACAGATAACACTTTCGTTGTTTCTGTGTGCGGCTGGGTCCATCCATAAGGCGGGGCATCTCGACCGGCCCGCCAGGTCGTGGTACAAGAGGGAGTTCAGGGCGGAGATGTCGAGGTCGTATCGGGCGGGTGGTCAGCTCGACAAACTTGTCGGTTATCAATGGGATGGCGCCTGCATATTGCAGGCGTTTGGTGATGCCCTCCAGCGTGGTATCTAGGTGGAACTGATCCCGCGTAGCTTCTTGCTCGAGCCGTCGTAGGTCCGCCCGACGCGTGTCCAGGGCGATCTTGTCCCCGAGGCACTGTCGCAACCTCGCAACCTCCGCCGATAGGCGGGGGTTTTTGAGTTCGCTCAGGACCTCATTGATAGTGACGGCGCGAGGATCTTGCGGACTGAAGACAGCGAGCTGATGAGGGGAGATAGCGGGGTGCATAGCCGTAGGACGGGGTGTAGACAAGTAGACTTCTTGACAGTAACACGCTTTACCTCTCCCCAAGGTTCCAACGATCTCGCGATAGTCCCGACGATAGTAGATGTACTTCGCCAGGACTTTCGTGATGTCATCTTCCAAAGGGATCATGAGGGGAAAGAAGAACGGGGTGCTAGGGGCGTTAAGGAAGAATGGCAGTCCCGGGTCGTCGGATTCTTCGTCGTCCCCTTCATCGATCGGCTCCTCATCATCATCAAGAGATGCGAGACGAGGGTCGGGCCTGAGTCGACGCGGGGGTATCGCTGGTGTCAGAGAGTAGGGATGGGGAAGTTCCGAAGCTAGCTGTGACATAGGGACGACTGGCGTAAGACCCGGGGGAGCCTCGAGGAGGGGAGCCACTGCCGGTTCGAGTGGTGGCGGGGACGAAGGAGGGGGTGTGGGACTAGTTGGTGAAACGTTGAGAGCGATGGCTAGAACGGGAGTGGGGGGTCGAGACGGGACCACCGAGTATGGAGTTCGAGCTATGAAGGGGGTTGGGATCCCTTCGGACTGCGAAGGGACTGTAAGACGTTCGAGAATGATAGCAGATGGGGGCCGTGGGCGGTCATTGGCTGGGGCAGTGTTGGAAGTGGGAGTCGTCATGGTAGGTGGGGATAGGGAAATCGTCTTTTGCTCCCCGTCTTCTTTATAGCTTTCTCCCTACTCCATCGGCCGTTGGGTTGCGGCGATAGAAGTCGGCGATTACATCTGGTGCGTGTTTGACGTGGTCAGCTGGTTCCCAGGAGCTGTCACTCATGGGAAAGCCCTTCCACTTGACTAGGAATTGTAGTTTGCGCCCACGTCCGTGGAGTCGCGATCCCATGATCTGCTCCACTTCGAATTCTTCTTCTCCGTCCACGAGGTCAGGGGGAGGGCGTGGGAAGTTTTCCCCATGTAGTTCCGTCTCCTTATATGGTGTGAGGAGGTTCGCGTGGAACACTGGGTGTATCCTCCATGTGACCGGTAGCTCCAACTCGTATGTCACTTCCGATAAGGCCTTCTTGATTCGGAACGGGCCATGACGTTTAGGGGCTAGTTTTGCGGTGGGGTAGAACGTTCTCAGGTTCGTCCCTTCTAGCCAAACCTGGGCCCCTTCGGCGTAAGGGATGAAGCGGGTTCTTCCCTTCTTGGCCATGAGGTCTTGCGCATGCTTAATGCAATCTTGCGCGTGCTGTCGTCGTACGACCATTTCCTCCAGTCGTTGGTCTACTGACGGTGTTTGCGTAGGTTTTGAGACCCATGTTGTTCGTGGTTCCCACCCCATGATGAGCGAAAATGGGGAGTGCTTTGTGGTTGCGTTTGGCCAGGAATTGTGCGCGAATTGTGCCACCGGAAGTGCTTCCGCCCAATTGTCCTGCTGAACGTTGCTCCAATGACGTAGATACTGTTCCAGCCATTGGTTGGTGCGTTCCGACTGGCCATCCGTTTGGGGGTGATATGCGGAGGAAATGTTCTGCCGTATTCCCAGCGTGCTACACAATCCTTTCATGAATGCGGACGTGAATCGTGGGTCTCTGTTGGTGATGAGCTTGCGAGGTATTCCGTAGTGTGGGTATACGTGTTGAAGGTATAGTCGTGCCACTCCTTCAGCTGTGATGGTTTCATGGCACGGTATGAAGATCGCAGCTTTCGAACAGTCATGGTCGGTAATCGTAAGGATGGAATCAAATCCTTGGGACGGAGGTAGCTTGGTGATGAAGTCCATAGAAACGACTTCGAATGGTTCTGCCTCCGGGTCGGTGGATATGGGGAATAAGTGGGGTTTTTGTCGGTGGGGGTTAACTTTGTTGGCCTGACATATGGCACATCCTTTGACATACTCTTCGACATCTTCTCGTATAGTGGGCCACCAGTAGTCGCGTCGTACTAGTTCGCGTGTGTTGGCAATTCCAGGGTGGCCCATGCTGGGAGAGTCGTGAAAGAGAGTGATTACCCCCCGCTTAAGATCGTTGTCCCCGACAACGACTAATGCGTCATCTTTCCACCACAGCCCGTCGTGCTGCTTGAGGTTATGGTGTTCGGCCCATCGTGCTGCTTCCTCCTTACCAGCGTTCTGAGCCACCCGGGACCAAATGTCCATATCACATAATGACATTTGGGTGGCTCGAATGAACCTTTCTGCTGGTAGGACGATGACGTCGGTGTTGTCCCCTTCACCGGACTCGTAGTCCGATCGCCTGGACAGGGCGTCTGCGCGTGCGTTCTTCGTTCCGGCTACGTGTCTCAGGATGAAATCGTATTCTGATAATTCTAGGAACTCGCGCGCGATCCTTCGGTTGATCTTCCGGGGTTCTTTCCAATATTGGAGGTTGGCGTGGTCGGTGTGGATAATGACTTTATGAGGGGATCCTACGAGGTATGTTCTCCACGCTCGTAGTGCTTTAACCACAGCTAGTAACTCCCTGTCGTAAATGTCGTAATTTCGTTCTGTCTCTGTAAATGACTCGGAGTGGAATGCTACCGGGTGGAACTTTTTGTCGGAGCCCAGCTGATTTAGCACTGCTCCGACCGCGACATTTGACGCGTCAACCTCTAGTTCGAACGGTTTGGTAAGGTCTGGGAATAGGAGTACTGGTTCTTCGCATATGCGCCTTTTGATGTCTTCAAAGGCGTTCTGCTGCGTGTCACCCCAGTGCCATTGGGTCTCTTTCTTTGTGAGGTCGTGAAGGGGTCGGGCGAGTTGCGAGAATCCTCGTATGAACCTCCGGTAGAAGTTGCAGAATCCTAAGAACGCGCGAACTTCTTTGAGACTTTTCGGGGGTTGCCATTCCCGGACTCCTCGGACTTTGACGGGGTCCATTCGTAACCGCCCGTGACCAATGATGAGGCCTAAGTACTCTGTTTCGTAGACTTCGAACTCGCACTTTTCCGGTTTCACATAGAGATCGTGTGCTTCGCAGAGTCGTAGTACTTCATGGAGGGTCTCCCGATGGTGTTGTTTGTCGTCTGCGGTGGCGACGAGGATGTCGTCCATGTAGATAACAACTTCATTCGTCAGGATGAGGTCGCGGAAGATAGTATCCATCATGGTTTGGAAGGTGGATGGGGAATTAGTAAGGCCGAAGAACATGACGCGTGGTTCAAACAGGCCTTGATTGGTTTTGAATGCCGCCTTCCATTCATCTCCTTCTTGGATGCGAACGTTGTTGTAACCCCATCGGATGTCTAATTTTGAGTACAGCCGAGCGACTCGGATGCGATCAACGAGTTCGGGGATAAGCGGGAGGGGGTAGTGGTTTTTTATGGTGAGTTCGTTGAGACGTCGATAGTCCTGTACCGGACGCAGTTTTCCATCCTTCTTTTTGATGAAGAAGAAGGGTGACGCGTAGGCGGATTTCGAGGGGCGAATATACCCCTTTTCTAGTTGTTCGTTCAGGAAGGCCGTAAGCGCCTCTCCTTTGTTTGCAGTGAGTGGGTACACCTTGCAGTCGAGTGCGGTGGGTGTGTCAGGGAGTAATTCGATAGCGTGGTCCCATACGCGGGACGGGGGAAATCGATGCGACGCTTCTTTGCTGAACACCTTGCGGTGTGACCAGTATTCTGGAGGAACCATTTCCTCAAACGTCCGGGCCCGTTGTTTTGCCGCTTCCTGTTGTGCAAGTTCTGATGCCGTCGTTGTTTTCCGCAGGAAGGCAATCCTTGGCTCCGGTTCTTCGTTCACAACCTGCTCCCATGCCTCCTCGTCGAGCTCATATGCCCGCAAGGCCTTGATGGCGGCCTCTAGTGGCATTGCGTCGCTCTGAAGGTTCAGGCTGGAGATCACGACCGGTTGGAAGTCTTCGTTCAGCGTGGCATTCCTCCATTCTATCTCAGGCTCGAAGGCCGAGAACCAAGGGTAGCCCAGGATCGCTTCGTCCTTTCCTAGGTTGGTAACCAGGAAACGAAGCGTCTTTGTGCGCTCACCAGTCCGCACCGCTAAATCGGTGTACTGGGTTATCGCGCCGTCTCGGTTGTAAGTTCCGTCAACGTTCCATATAGTGATGGGAGCGGAGACGGGTCGGGTTCCGAGATGCGTTCGTTTGAGCAGTTCCGCACAAATAAAGTTGTCGGTTGCTCCAGAGTCCAACAGGACCTGTCGTTCGGCCGTCGCGTTTGCAGATTTGAAAAGAACTGGGATTCGCATGGATCGATATCTGCTATAGTACACGTGTAACGCCTTTGCCCAGGCCGACGGGTTTAGGCGTTCGGAAAATCCTTTCCTCCAAAAAGCTTCTCCACCAAGAGGTCCCGCACTTCTTTTGGCTGAGCGGCCAGCGCTGTGATCTGAGCGTCAGCCGCTTCATCATTCGACAGTACGCGGTTTGCTGATATGGCGACTCGAGTAACGAGGGGGGGAGGCGGTACTGTGGGGGTAACGGGGACGGGAGGAGGCGCTCCTCCGTCGCTTGTGGTCTGAGCAGCACGAGTGCCTTTTTGTGGGCAATTACGCGACACATGACCCTTTTCTCTGCATCGGAAACATCTCCCCTCCGCGACCAGCCTTTGCTTCTCAGCGTCTGTGAGGGTGGCACGGGCTCTAGTGCGGCCAATATCCATGGCGTTTGGGTCACGTGCCTTGTTAAGGGCTTGGACCCACTGATCTCGGGTGTGACCTCCCCGTTTCTCGTTTTGTCGGTTACGCGTGAGGCGAGGCTTTAGCATAAGATATTCAGCTTGCTGAAGCCGTGCCGCGTCTTTCCACTGATCCCACGTGACTGGGTGTTGGAAGCGTATAGCGTTGATTACGAGGTTGTCGGGGAGTCCCGCTTGGAATTTCTCAATGACGTTAGCTTCGTCTGGATTATAGCCGGCTTTTGTTGTGAGGTTCTGGAATTTTGCGATGTACGTGTCGATGTCTTCGCCAATCATCTTCAATTTGTCGATGTCTTGGCGCGCTCTGGTTCGTTCGGTGGTGTCTGTGTAGGCGTTCGTGAACCGGTCAAGGACCGTGTTCCATAGATTTTCTTCGTTGTGCAGTACTCCTCCTGCGATTTGGGTGTCTAACCACGCGGTTTGCTCATCTACCCAATCGTCCACCAGATGTCCCCTCATGTAGGAGAGGAAAGTCATGGCTCGCGAGTAGGGTACTGTGAGCTGGTCCACAGTTGGGTTCATCCCTCGATAAATTCGAAAGGATTGAAGAAAGTTTCGACTCTCCTCTCGGTTTCCATCGAAGATGGGTGGTGGGTTGCCCCCAAGTTTGCCCCCTCCCGGTGCTGGTATTGCCCCGGGATGGGCCAAGGGGATTGCACCTCCTCCTGGGGGACCGCCACCAGGGGCTCCTCCGCCTGGACCGCCTCCGCCGCCACTAGGGGCACCGCCGCCCGGTGGGCCTCCACCGCTACCATGTATGCCTCCACTAGATCCAGCAGTTGGGCCACTGTTCGACCCCGTCGGCGGTTGGGTACTAGAGCTATGAGTCGCTCCGCTCGTCTGAGCAGTCGGTCGACTTCCTGTAGCATGTGTTCCTCCACCGCCCGAGCCAGAGGTTCCCGCGGTAGTAAGGCTGGTGGCGACCTGAGTGTTGGTGGCCATCGTGGGCTGTACTGGGGTGAGGGTAGTTGATTCGTCTGGGTCGACGTTGATACCAGTGATGTTGGTCGACCCGAGGGGTCCTGCGCCGAATTGTGGAGGGACAGGTTTGTATGCGTACCACTGTCCTTGCTTTGGGTCGTAGTCAATGTAAGCCCAAATGCGAATGTCGTCGAAGTAGTGGACTTGGTGGTATTTTTGGCTTGTTGCATCAAAGATGAAGTACCCCTCTTGGTTGTTGATTTCTTCCCAAACGACTGCGCCCTTTTTGTGGTCGGAGAGTTCGTCGGTTGAATACCGATCAATGTACTGCTTCTGAAATTTCGTGCGACTCCTACTAGTCGCCAGGGTTGCGAGACTTGACTTAATGTAACGTTACCACAGGAACGTTATGTGCGACGTGCACTTCACTAAGTCGTTCAAGCCGAGGTGACGGGACATGAGTTAGCCGATTAAGGCCAAGTTCGATGATGAATAAGCACTACACGGTCTCCTCAGACACGCGAGTGGTAATCGGGGGTTCTGGGGTTCAAGCGCAACGGCGAACCAAAGTCGTGCTCAAGCGAAACAGCGAGCCAAAGTCGTTCGTGGATTGACAACGATGTGGTATTACACAAGAAGTCAAGTCTACCGTACAAGCTAGGTAGCGTGCGACTTATATACTAGTACAGGGTGTTTGTACACAACAAACATATGGCGCAATACGTGGAGTCCTGAGTAAAAGCAGAACAAAGGCAGAGCTATAGTAGGAAGTACAGTGATTGCGCGGGGTCATGTGGGAGTCAGCTGAGACCGGAGCGCCGTGAACTTTGATATACAAGGAAGGGGGCGTGAGGGCGTATCGTGCAGCGAAGAGATCATGGGAAACGATTGAGCGCGTGATGAGTTATGGGCGTAACAAGATGGGGCATAGGAGTAAGAAGTAAGGAGCGAAGGCGTCCACGGGAAATAGAAGGGAAAATTGTAACACCTCAGACACGTGGAAGGTAGACGGAAGTTCTGGGGTTCAAGCGAAAAAGCAAACCAAAGTCGTGCTCAAGCGAAACAGCGAGCGTACAAGTCGTTCGTGGATTGACAACGATGTGGTATTACACAAGAAGTCAAGTCTACCGTACAAGCTAGGTAGCGTGCAACTTATATACTGATACAGGATGTTTGTACGTAACAAACATATGGCGCGATATGTGGAGTCCTGAGTAAAAGCAGAACAAAGGCAGAACTAAAGTAGGAAACATGGTGATTGCGCGGGGTCATGTGGGAGTCAGCTGAGACCGGAGCGCCGCGAACTGTGATATACAAGGAAGGGGGCGTAGAGGCGTATCGTGCGGCGAAGAAATCATGGGAAGCGGCTGGGCGTGTGATGAGTTATGGGTGTAACAAAGTGGGGTATGAGAATAAGAAGTAAGGAACGGAAGCGTTCATGGGAAATAGAAGGGAAAATCGTAACAGGTGGAGTGGGCATGGCGACTAATTGGTTTGTAGTTGTCTGCGGGCTTTTTGGGGGGTATGGCGGCCAGCCATAGAGGGTGGTTGTGACCATCGGGCAGGTAGGAGGTGGATATAGAGTGGTTATATGCCCTAGGTCTGGGTGATTTGTGCAGGCGCATTTGCCGGTCATTTGCCCAGGAGTGGAATGACTTGCTCCAGAGGGTCTTACGGATCCAGGCTATTGTGCGGATGGGTTTAGAGGAGTGAGGTGAATCTTCCTGGCAGGCCAAGGCAGCCGCCTTCCAGGCATGGGAATCAGGAGCTCTTTTCCTGTCGACTGGCGACCACACAAGAGTTACAAGTGTGTCCCTGGGCTGTGCGAAGAATTTGGTGAGGAAATGATGCCAAGTAAGTAAAGCTCATTGTGAATTGAGTGAGCTGGTGTTTGTAATATGTAAAAGTGCTCCAAGGTTGTTGGAGAGGATGTAAATATGTTTAGGTGGGGCACATGAGAACTCGCCGTGGATTAATTCCGCTGTCTTGGCTAAGCCAAACAGGGCCACATCCTGTGGTTCCAGTTCCGTTCCCAGTGTCCATCTATGCGTGAAAGGGGGGGCGCTCGATGAAACAACATCCGCAGCCACTCCACCTACGTGTAATCCATCGCACCGGTGTTTATTAGACACCGTGGCAGCAAGCCAGATAATGACGGTGTTTGATGTGGGTCACAGGGCATATAGTCTGTTGACCATCTGTTTGCGCAAGGTGGGATCGGATTTCCCTTCACAGTTCACGTAAGCACCCCAGTTGGGAACCTCCCAGGGTGCTACGGCTGTGACGTCGACCGGTTCGGTTTTAGTGGGGTCTACCGTTCCGGCAAGGGCCTCCAAGGCAGTGGGGCGCTGTTTGCGTACTCCAGACCGTACACATGATAGGCCATCATTCACCACCCCTCCATTGCTGGAGTGTGGGCTGCTCTGGACCGCAGGTTTCCAGTCACCTCCCAGAAGGGAGATGAGCTGGGATGTGCGGGGAACATGGAAGAGGTGGAGTGCTGTAGAGGCAAGGAGTTTTTTGAGATACTGCTTGGCCAGCAGTACTCTAGTGAGTTCATGAAGGGGGTCACGTGGTGCGGAGTGGAAGGAGCCGGAAATTATTCTTACCCCCTCGTTCATTACCATTTGGACTTTTTTGATTAGTCCCGCTTTGCGTTTGAGGGGCATCCACAGCTGTGAGCCGTAGGAGAGTACTGGGAGGCAGATGGCGTTGAAGAGGAGTCTCCAGGAAGCCAAGGAGATCCCTCTTCTTGAGTTACCGAGGAGCTGCAGTGACTTGATCAAAGCCCGTGCCCTGTTGTACATAATGTCAACGTGTGATGTCCAGTTTAGTTTGTGGTGGATGAAGAAGCCTAAGTAATGGATTGTTGTTGAGGCTTTGGTCAGGTAATAGGTGTGGTGTTTATGGTTGGTGAGCCAGAGGTGAGTTGGTGGGGGCACGGGCTTTCTAGAGTGGGTTTTCCCTGGTAAAAGGGGGCCATTGCTGGATTGGGTCTTTGCCCTTCCCCCACTGTCCCTAGAGATGTACCGTGGTAACAACTTAAGCAGATAAACCCGGGTTTTCCCCGGGATCCACCAACAGAGGATTTTGACCTTGTTGGAACATAATAAGTACGTAAGGCCCTTATCTATAGCAGTTACGACATTACTGCCAGTATGCTTTCCTATTACAGTAGTTAGCATACATACTATACTGGGTGCAATTCGCCTCTGAGTGAAAAGAAGTCTCATGGCTAAGTTGAAGTGGTAATTTACGTCAGGCGTATGTAAAAACGCGATATTGTGGACACCTGTACTCATCACTTTTGCGCTTCCGGACATGGTGGGGCCATAGGGTATATAATGCCTCCTATGGGGAGGGAGGTGAATACAGATTCACTCTCTTTCTCACTTGTGCACCCTCTCCACTCTATAGTCTCTCAACCTACTCAAAGGTGAGGACACCATTCCTGATAGCTGCATGCATTGCTGCGCTTCAGGTTATGGGCCCTGCTACAGGGTTTGCCGTTGCGCTCTTTGATAGAGCTGCACCTTGGTCACCGCCCACCACGGCGTCACCTTTGAAAAGAGGGGACCCGTGTGGTTGTAGGGCACTAGACCTTAAGGAGGCTCCCTGGCTACTAGCAACCCAATATTGTACTCTAGAGGAGTACACAGACCAGACCGCTCACCTACCTAAACAAGGCCATGTGAACAACCTCAATTAAGTTTGAGGCACTGCACATGATAACCTTGGGGTGATGTCGAGCAGTTCTATATTGACTAGAGCGGCTATCTGGCAGACTGCAAAAACCGGTACAACGTTATAGTATTGACCTTCGGGTCATATATGGGACTAATATTGGCTTTTTATCTCACTCAGTATTGTTATTATGGTAACGCAATGCTGACGTCCTTAAAAGCCAACAGATCTATACTACCATGTCATCCCAACTCACTATGCTTGTCCCCATTTTCAATGGCTCTAACTGGGCCTCCTGGTCTACGCAAATGACCACTTTTTTCATGTTGCAAGGGCTCTGGGGCTACGTTGCTGGCACCATCCCTCAACCTCCCGCTGCTGATGCTGCTGATAGAGTGGCTTGGATGAAATGCAATGAGATGGCAAGGGGTAATCTTACCCTACACCTTTCACCTGCTATTCAGCAGGCAGTTTCCGGAGCCACTTCTCAGGCGCTCTGGGACTCTGTGAAGGATTGGTATGGTGCGGTCTCTATGCCCCGCATCTACAAGGACTTCAAAGAAGCCATCTCCATTCGTTTCAACACTAATCAGCATCCCGCTCCCCAGTTTGAGAAAATGGCTGCTGCCTTTGCTCGTCTTGGAGCAGTCACTGTTGGTACTGGTGCTAACACCACTACCCTTGCTATCTGCCCACAGCTGCAAGCCCTCATTGCTATGTCCGCTCTACCCCAGAAATGGGAGCACCTCATTCCTGTCATGTGCAACAATCTTGCCTTGGCAGATCTTCAGCTCACCACTGTATCGGCTTGTGTTGAGAGCCAATACAAGACTGAAACTAATTGCGGACAGCATAAGGCCGCTCATAATGTGCAGAAGCTTTCTGCCGTTAAGTGGAAGCGCACAGACTGTAACGTTACCACAGGAACGTTATGTGCGACGTGCATGTCACTAAGTCGTTCAGGCCGAGGTAACAGGATACGAGTTAGTCGGTTAAGACTAAGTTTAATGATGAATAAGCACCACACGGTCTCCTCAGACGCGCGGGTGGTAGTCGAGAGTTCTGGGGTTCAAGCGCAAAGGCGAACCAAAGTCGTGCTCAAGCGAAACAGCAAGCGTATAAGTCGTTCGTGGATTGACAACGATGTGGTATTACACAAGAAGTCAAGTCTACCGTACAAGCTAGGTAGCGTGTGACTTATATACTAGTACAGGATGTTTGTACATAACAAACATATGGCGCAATATCAGGGTTCTGAGTAAAAACAGAACAAAGGCGTAACTACAATGGGAAACATGGTGATTGCGCGGGGTCATGTGCGAGTCAGCTGAGCTCGGAGCGCCGTGAACTTTAATATACAAGGAAGGAGGCGTAAAGACGTATCGTGCGGCGAAAGGATCATCAGAAATGGCTGGGCGTGTAAGGAGTTATGGGCATAACAAGGTGGGGTGTAGGAACGGGAAGCAAGGAATGGAAGCGTCCAAGAGAAAAGGAAGGAAAATCATAACATTACCCCCCTATTAGACCTGAAGTCGCCACGACTTCAGTCACTGCCAACGTAGTCGTATACGTCAGTGCTGGGGTCGTTAGTCTCGTCATCCCGGTCGTCCACCGGGCAGACGTGTCGGCGAAGGAATAGATACCTCCCGCGCTCCCCACACCGCCTGCACATCTCGTACTGCGGACACTCTATCTCGTCGTGTCGTGTGTCGAACCTGAGGCACTTCCCGCACCATTGAGGACTGTCGCGGATGGACCTTTGGACTTACGATACGAGAAGGGAAGTGGATTCGGACGCTTACTACATGGTTATGGCTACGGTAGTAAGTAGATATTAGTCATGGACAGTAGGATCAGTCAGCGAGTCGTGTTAGCATGTGATTGCTAGCATGACTCATTACTAGTACAGCGGTAGTAGGGTTCGAGCTATTACTGCTAGAGGTAGTTACGTTCAAGAGGAGCTTTAAAGCTGCCTCTACAATCTGTATATATAGTGGACTGCGAAGACCAAGAGTCGCCATCTTGGTCTTCTTCTCAAATACCACTCCATTACTCGTCTCCAGCTAAAAGGTTTTCTAGCCTTCTCGTTTCTAAGGGGAAACCCTGCTATTAGTCTTGACCTACGAGTCTAAGACCCTGGCCCTTTCGACGCGACAAGTCGGAGTTGCCTTAGTACTATTGGGGCGCCTTTTGTGGATCGCCTTAGTAGTATTCTACGGGATCACTGAGACACTACACAAGTGTCTACGACCAGCTAAGTCGTGAACGCCCTTGTCCGAGTTCAAGTCGAACTAAGCGCTGTGGTAGCGTTACATTAAGACCAAGATCCCCAATCGTGGCGTTCACAACAAGAGATCAGTGGAGAAACTTTTGACCCTACAACCTCAAAACCAGAGGAGAACGAGCAGTACCACGAAGATTCCTAGGCGCAGCTAGGTGGAGAGAATATCGAGGAGACACCGGGTACTTCGTAGACTTCCCCGGGGAAGCGATCAGATATCGCCCAGTTGAGTTCAACTACTCCAACTTCTGCTGGACCGAAATTACGTGGAATCCAATAGACAATCGGTGGGACGTCGTCAGACCAGCCGGAAGACACTACCGCTGCGACATTGACTCAAGAGAACTACACGGAGACGACTGGGGATCGCTAGACGGAGACAGCAGCAGCAGTGAAGAAGAGGAACGACCTAGGGAGCAAGCCCCATCAGAATCAAGCCACGAAGAGCACGCGGAAGAACACACCGCCACAGAAAGCGAAGTACGACCGGGAACCGGGGACGACTCAAGTTTACTAGCGCACATAGCTGAGTCCTTACATATCACGGTACCCGAAGAAATTCACATCCGAAGCCCCATGGCCACAGTAACCGAAACACAAGCCATGGAGGAAGTACAGCGCATCAGAGAGGAGGCCGAAGCCATCCTCAACCCCATCAACCAACACACCGGACACAGAATGACGGCCGACGACACAGCACTCTTCAGAGCGATAGGACCAGACCAACCCGACCCACCGGAAGGTCCACCACCACCGCCCGGAGGACTCCCCGGGGGATTCCCTGGACAAGGACCGACGGGAGGAGGAGGCTTCCCAGGAGGAGGAAGACCACCCGGAGGAGGACCGCCAGGAGGAGGAGGACCACCAGCAGGAGGACCACTAGGAGGAGGACAAGGATCGGACAGACTCTCAGGTGAACCTCCGAACGTCTTCGATGGAGACCGTACTAAATACGAAGCATTCCTCACGCAATGGCACGTCTACTGGGGGATGAATCTTGACGCCCCCATCATGCAAAACGAATATCGACGATCCCTTCTCTTCTTGGGATACGTCAAGGGAATCAACGTCAGCGAATGGACATTGTCCATCCTCGAGTGGCTCAACAGGGAAGTACGACGAGGAGTGAGCCAATACTCCCAAACACTGTGGAACCACGTAGCGGCGGAATTCGCCAAGAGGTTCTCAAACATACTCGAAGAAGAGCAAGCGCAGGCAGAGCTGCAAAAAGGAATTAGAATGACAGGGGAAGATATTGACGCGTACGTGGTAAAATTCGAGCAATTAGCAAGAAAAGCTCACTACAATTTGAACGACCGCCAAACCATCGACCGATTCATGGCGGGACTACCACGAGCACTATTCATGAAGGTATACGAGCTCGACGAACCCCACACCTTCGAAGACTGGAAACGGTGTGCCCTACGACGACAAAAACAGTACATTCACATGAAGGCGCGGTTGGACAATTTCAAAACTAAAACACCTCCTTCATTGGCCCAACCACGATGGAGACCACAACCTCCCAATTGGGGACCACCACGAGGACCTCCACCACCCAGATATGATCCAAACGCGATGGATACGTCCGCTGATCGAACACGCGCGCGAGTAGCGGAAGTCGGTGACCCGAATCGACCTTTTATCCCAAGACCACAAAGAGGAGGATACGGAAGGGGCGGAGGACCTCCGCCTCGGGATATGAGGACAGTCGTCTGCTACAATTGTAATCAGACGGGACACTTCTCACGGAACTGCCAACAGCCGCGTCGCCGGACCACCACCAGTCGAATGGCAGATACCGACTACTATACACAAGAGGAACCACCCGCACAAGTTCGAGCAACAAGCTCCGCACCACCGCAACAAAGAGCCAAAGACTGGCTGGCAGGAGTAGCAGGAGAATCGGATGACGTAAAAGACCTCATCCTCCAAGAAATGTGGGGGAAGGAGGGTTTTCAGAACGCCTAAACCCATCGGCCTGGGTGAGGGCGGTTAATTGTAATTCCGTAATCATGACTCGCTTTCGGTCTCTTAGAATTCCAGTCTCGATTCGCACGAATTACGCAATGGCCGACATTAGAACACTAGTGGACTCTGGAGCCACGGACAATTTCATACGACCCTCGTTCGCAAAAAGAATGGGTCTGGGGCTACAACAGCTAGAACACCCCAGAAAGATATGGAACATCGACAATACGGAAAATAAGGCGGGCAGTATTACCCACTTTATCGACCTAGACGTACAGACTAATCAACAACGACGAAAAATGCGTTTCCTAGTCACGGACTTAGGAAATGAGGACCTTGTACTCGGCTATCCTTGGCTGGCAACCTACGAACCTACGATAAACTGGAGGTACGCCACCATTCACGAGAAGATGCTCCCCGTCGTCATTCGATCGATCAACCCCAACAAAGAAGACCACATCATCGGAAGCGTCCTCACCGAAGAAGAAAAGAAAGACGCAATGGCGGAACTAGAGGAAGAAAGCCACCTACGGACCACCGCCACGGAACTAGCCATTGAAGCTAAGCAGTTCCACGATAAAGTAGAACTCCCTCCAGCTTACCAACAATTCGCAAAGATTTTCAGCGAAGAAGCATCCAACCGGTTTCCCCCATCTCGACCCTGGGACCACGCCATCGAGTTCAAGGAAAGTACCCCACCTGCGATCGACTGCAAAGTCTACCCCATGACGCAAGAGGAAGACGGCAAGCTCAAGGAATTCCTAGACAAACAGCTGAAGAAAGGATATATCCGCCCGTCCAAATCCCCATATGCTTCATCCTTCTTCTTCATTAAGAAGAAGGACGGAAAGCTGCGACCGGTACAAGACTACAGGAAGATCAACGCCGTCACCATCCGCAACCAATACCCTCTGCCCCTCATCTTGGACCTCATCACGGACCTCAGCCAAGCACACACGTACACAAAACTCGACGTCCGATGGGGGTACAACAACGTACGCATCAAGGAGGGAGACGAACACAAGGCGGCTTTCAAAACACGGTACGGCCTCTTCGAGCCCACAGTCATGTATTTCGGACTCACCAACTCCCCGGCAACGTTTCAAACCATGATGAATACTATCTATCGAGACACAATCATCAAACACGAAGCTAAGGGAACGATCATACGTGTGTACATGGACGACATTGGAATCGCAACTAGGGATCCAGCTGGACAAAAGGAGCACGAGGAAGCGGTCCGCGATGTACTACAAGTGGCCATGGAACACGACCTCTACTTCAAGCTCGAGAAGTGCCTCTTCAACAAGCCGCGAATGGATTACCTGGGGGTAATCCTTGAAAAGGGGGTAACACGTATGGACCCGGTAAAAATTTCTGGTATCAAGGACTGGCCCACGCCCACCAAGGTCCGTGACGTCCGCTCATTCCTGGGATTCTGCAATTTTTACCGACTCTTCATTCGCGGCTTCGCCACACACGCCAAACCACTCAACAAACTCACGAGAAAGGACACAGAGTGGAGATGGACGGACGAAGAGGACAAGGCGTTCCGAAAACTCAAAGCCCTGGTTACAGAAGAACCGGTACTCGCACACCCGAAACTGGACGATCCATTCGAACTCGAGGTAGACGCTTCAGGATTTGCGACCGGTGCAGTGCTGCTCCAGAAGAAAGAAGACGGCAAACGACACCCAATAGGCTATTACTCGGCCACCCTCAATGAAGCGGAAGAGAAACTACGACATATACGACTTAGAACTTCTCGCAATCGTCAAAGCTCTTCGGCATTGGAGACCATTACTGGCAGGATCCCCACACAAGATCAAGATATACTCCGACCACATGAACCTCCAGTACTGGAAGTTACCGCAGAAAATCAGCCGAAGGATCGCCAGGGAAGTACTGGAACTTATGGAGTACAACTTCGAAATTCACCACATTCCAGGAAAAAGAATGGTCGCGCCGACGCATTATCCAGACGACCCGACTACGACCAAGGAGAGCGAGACAACGAGAATGTAGTAGTACTACCCGAAGATGTGTTCGCACGAACAACTACAGTACAGGCGACAGCAGGACCCACCACAAACGGAGATCATCCTACGATACTGGGTAGACCCCCAACAACTGAAGCTTGTCAACGGGGCATGGTACCGACAAGGGAAGTACGTCATCACAGGATCTCTGGACGAGAAACGAAAACTCATCGCTGCCCACCATGATCCTCCGGTACACGGACACCCTGGAATTGCACGAACCACGAGGCTAGTGGAAAGAAGGTACTGGTGGCCGGAGCTGAAACTCGACGTCCGCAACTTCGTACAAGGATGCTGCCGAATGCCAGCGTCACAAGGTCAACACACGCCCCACAAAAGCCCCACTCGTACCCATCACGCCCAAAGAAGACGCCCTACCATTTGAAACCATCGCCCTCGACTTTATCACCAAACTCCCGATATCTCAAGGGTACGACTCCATCCTAACCGTGACAGATCACGACTGCAGCAAGGCCTCCGTATTCATCCCCTGCAACGAGGAAGTCACAGCAGAGGAGACGGCTGGGCTCTACGCTACCCATATCTTTAGGCGGTTTGGACTACCATCAAAGATCATCAGCGACCGAGACCCCCAATTTGCCTCCAAATTCACGCGGGAACTATGCCAAATCTTGGGGATCCAACAGAACATCTCCACCGCGTACCACCCCAGAACTGACGGACAATCGGAACGCACCAATCAGTGGTTGGAACAGTACCTACGCTTCTGGGCAAACGAACGTCAAGATAACTGGGCGGCCCTTCTACCAATAGCGGAGTTCGCACATAACAATTGGCCCCACGAGGCAACAAGGAAGTCCCCGTTCTCACTCCTTATGGGATACGACCCACGCGCTGATTGGCTCGATAAGCCATCCCCGATCCCACAGGTCACCACGAGGATAGAACAGTTCCGAGAAGCATGGAAAGAAGCCCAGGATCTTATCAGAAAGGCGCAATCCATGTGGGTCAAACACCGAGACACGCCCAAATTCCGAGTCGGAGACTATGTATGGTTAGAAGGGCGACACCTTCGAACCAATCAACCAACGCCGAAATTAGCGGCAAGACGGCACGGCCCCTTTAAGATCACACGGGTCCTATCACCGGTGAACTATCAGCTGGAACTTCCCACACAGTGGAGTATACACCCCGTGTTCCACATCGATCTTCTCACGCCTTATCGTGAGACGCTCGTACACGGACCGAATTTCCAAAGGCCACCACCGGAACTAGTAGAAGGAGAAGAAGAATACGAGGTCGAGAAGGTTCTGGACCATCGGCACTTCGGCAGGAAAAGACGCCTACAGTACCTGATCAAATGGAAGGGATACCCCGACTCGGAGAATCAGTGGGTCGACAAGGATGACGTGTTCGCCGACGAAGCCATAGCTGAGTACCAATCTTTGAATCCCCGACACACCAGCATCTTAAGAACCGGACGAACAGAACGACAACCCCCATTCCCCTCTCACCATTACCACACTGGCTTCCTCATCTCTTCCCTACTCTCAACCATGTCCGTTCCCTCTGCCGCCGATGCCATCGCTCGAGTTGCCAGTAACACGAGCCCCGTCACCTACCAAGAGCTCTGCGACGCCCTCCAATCCACCATCCCGGCCAGCTACGCCGATGGAACCAGCAACCCCGCCACGTGGTGGATCCTCTCGCAAGACGGACAGCGCATCAACGAGGTCCCTTTCACGACGGCCGAGGTTGATCGGCTTCGCGCAGCTCTCCCAGAGTCTGCGCCTGCCTCACCTCGACCTCTCCCAGTACGAGTCGAGTACAGGACCGAAGAAGAAACCCAAGACGCAGGCCACGGTCGACTGGGAGCGGTGGAAGGAGCAGCGATGGAGGCAAGTAGCAGAGGATTGGCAGAGGGAGCAGCTCCGGAAGGCAGCCGAGCGGAGGAGGGAAGCGCTTCGGAGGCGACGAGAGTGGACGCGGGAGAGGAAAGAGCGGCAGGAGGCGAGGAGACAGTCCTCGAGCAAGTCCGGGGAAGCCTAGCGGACCACTATCCAGCTGAGCACCCCCTCCTCTCCACGGCCACCGATACTGACGATCCACGCGAAACTCCGTACACGTGCGACACCGACGGCCGCCCTCTCTACCGCGGAGGCGTGCGAATCCGACGCACCCCCGCCCTTCCCACTATTCCGACTCCGTCACGCCGAGCTCGGCCCGCCTCCCCACGGTTACAAGTACAACCGCGGGGAGGACTTCATACACTTTCCCATCACCAACGGCCAGGGGGTGACCCGTCAAGCGGCCTACGTCCAAGTCATCATGGGGGCCGATCCCATCGTCCTGGGACTCGTCCCGGACAGCGAGAAAGTATACTCGCAACCCCTCTACGCCGAACCCCATGTCAAGGCCACGGGGAAGGAGGTCTACCCCCATGAAGACATGGCCTTGTTCGCAGGCGGTTACCACGACCGCCCTCGCCTCGATCGCGCCATCGGCGAGCTCCACGATGCCAGCTTACGGGCGGAGGTGCATAGGTATCGGGCGTACGCGTACGAGGCTGAGAGGATGGAGCAACGGCTTCATCAACTCGCCGCCGCGCTTGGGGGATCAAGGGGGAACTGTCGAGGAGTAAGTTCCGCCTTGAAATGGCTAACGCGCTAGAACGGGTTGAGGAGGTACAGGCGGGTTGGATGTCGGGGCCGCGTCTTCGCCGGCGTCGTGGGCGCCGCGGCTGAAAAGGGGGTGATGTCGCGGATGGACCTTTGGACTTACGATACGAGAAGGGAAGTGGATTCGGACGCTTACTACATGGTTATGGCTACGGTAGTAAGTAGATATTAGTCATGGACAGTAGGATCAGTCAGCGAGTCGTGTTAGCATGTGATTGCTAGCATGACTCATTACTAGTACAGCGGTAGTAGGGTTCGAGCTATTACTGCTAGAGGTAGTTACGTTCAAGAGGAGCTTTAAAGCTGCCTCTACAATCTGTATATATAGTGGACTGCGAAGACCAAGAGTCGCCATCTTGGTCTTCTTCTCAAATACCACTCCATTACTCGTCTCCAGCTAAAAGGTTTTCTAGCCTTCTCGTTTCTAAGGGGAAACCCTGCTATTAGTCTTGACCTACGAGTCTAAGACCCTGGCCCTTTCGACGCGACAAGTCGGAGTTGCCTTAGTACTATTGGGGCGCCTTTTGTGGATCGCCTTAGTAGTATTCTACGGGATCACTGAGACACTACACAAGTGTCTACGACCAGCTAAGTCGTGAACGCCCTTGTCCGAGTTCAAGTCGAACTAAGCGCTGTGGTAGCGTTACAAGGACGCTCGGATGGTTCCTCAAAGGCCGGGGTGATGGGCGCGAGTCGGTGAATAAGGCAGTTAGCCGACTCATGGGCCCGGCTCACGCACCATGTGCATACCCCGGACGGAGGTCGATTCGGGCACTCGCTCATCTTGTGGCCCCGCTTCTTGCACAGGTAGCACTTTCGTCGCTTCTGTGTGCAGCTGGGCCCGTCCACGAGGCGGGGCATCTCGACTGGCCCGCCAGGTCGTGGTACAAGGGGGAGCTCGGGGTGGAGATAGCGGGGGCGTACCGGGCGGGTGGTGAGTTCGACGAATTTGTCTGTTATAAGTGGGATGGCGCCCGCGTACTGCAGGTGCTTGGTAATGCCCTCCAGTTTGGTGTCTAGGTGAAATTGGTCTCGCGTGGCTTCTTGCTTGAGTCGTTGTAGGTCCGCCCGACGCGCATCCAGGGCAATCTTGTCCCCGAGGCACTGCCACAACCTCGAAACCTCCACCGATAGATGGGGGTTTTTGAGTTCGCTCAGGACCTCATTGATGGTGACGGCGCGAGGATCTTGCGGACTGAAGACCGTGAGCTGATGAGGGGAAATAACGGGGTGCATAGCTGTAGGGCGGGGTGTAGACAAGTAGACCTCTTGGCAGTAACATGGCTTGCCTCTCCCTAAGGTCCCAACGATCTCGCAATAATCCCGGCGATAGTAAATGTACTTCGCCAGAACTTTCGTGACGTTGTCTTCCAAAGGGATCATAAGGGGGAAAAAGAATGGAGTGTCGGTGGCGTTAAGAAAAAATGGTAGGCCAGGGTCATCGGATTCCTCGTCATCCCCCTCGTTGATCGGCTCCTCGTCATCATCAAGAGATGCGAGACAAGGGTCGGGCCTGAGTCGACGTGGGGGTATGGCTGGTGTTAGGGAGTAGGGGTGAGGGAGCTCCGAGGCTAGCTGTGACATAGGGACGACTGGTGTGAGACCTGGGGGTGCTTCAAGGAGGGGAGCTACTGCTGGTTCGAGTGGTGGTGGGGACAAAGGAGGAGGTGTGGGACTAGTGGTTAAAACATCGAGGGCAATGGCCAAAACAGGCATGGGAGGTCGAGACGGGACCACCGAGTACGGGGTCCAGGCTATGAAGGGGGTCGGGATTCCTTCGGACTGTGAAGGGACTGCGAGCTGTTCAAGAATGATAGCAGATGGGGGGTGTGGTCGGTCGTTGGCTGGGACAGTGTCATGGGCAATGGGGGTCGACATGATAACTGTTAGATGGGTGGGCCGTCTTCGTCTTGTCCTTCTCTTATAAGCTTCGCCCTGCTCCATCGGCAGTGGGGTTGCGGCGATAGAAGTCTGCGATTGCGTCTGGTGCATGTGTAACGTGGTCAGCTGGTTCCCACGTGCTGTCACTCATGGGGAAGCCCTTCCATTTGACTAGGAATTGGAGTTTGCACCCTCGTCCATGGAGTCGCGATCCCATGACCTGCTCCACTTCGAATTCCTCCTCGCCGTCCACGAGTTCAGGGGGGGGATGCGGGAAGTTCTTCCCATGCAGTTCCGTCTCCTTATAGGGTGTAAGAAGGTTTGCATGGAACACTGGGTGTATCTTCCACGTGCTTGGTAGCTCCAACTCGTATGTCACTTCTGATAAGGCCTTCTTAATTCGGAAAGGCCCATGACATTTAGGGGCAAGTTTCGCAGTGGGGTAGAAGGTTTTGAGGTTCGTTCCTTCTAGCCAGACCTGGGCCCCCTCGGTGTAGGGGATAAAGCGGCTTCTTCCCCTTTTCGCCATGAGGTTCTGCGCGTGTTTGATGCAATCTTGCACGTGTTGTCGTCTCGTGGTCATTTCGTCTAGGCGTTGGTTGACCGATGGTGTGGGGGTGGGTTTCGAAACCCAATTGGTTCGCAGTTCCCATCCCATAATGAGTGAGAATGGGGAGTGCTTCGTCATAGTATTTGGCCAAGAGTTGTGCGCAAACTGTGCCACTGGGAGAGCTTCCGCCCAATTATCCTGTTGCATGTTGCTCCAGTGGCGCAGGTATTGCTCCAGCCACTGGTTGGTGCATTCCGATTGGCCGTCTGTTTGGGGGTGATATGCGGTGGAGATGTTTTGTCATATCCCAAGTGTGCTGCACAACCCCTTCATGAATGCGGATGTGAATCGTGGGTCTCGGTCTGTGATGAGTTTGCGTGGTATCCCATAGTGTGGGTAGACGTGTTGGAGGTATAGTCGAGCTACTCCTTCGGCGGTGATAGTTTCGTGACATGGTATGAAGATCGCGGCCTTCGAGCAGTCATGGTCGGTAATCGTAAGGATGGAGTCTGTAACGTTACCACAGGAACGTTATGTGCGACGTGCACGTCACTAAGTCGTTCAAGCCGAGGTAACGGGATGTGAGTTGGTCGGTTAAGACCGAGTTCGATGATGGATAAGCTCCACACGGTCTCCTCAGACACGTGGAAGGTAGACGGGAGTTCTGGGGTTCAAGCGAAAAAGCGAACCAAAGTCATGCTCAAGCGAAACAGCGAGCGTACAAGTCGTTCGTGGATTGACAACGATGTGGTATTACACAAGAAGTCAAGTCTACCGTACAAGCTAGGTAGCGTGCAACTTATATACTGATACAGGATGTTTGTACATAACAAACATATGGCGCGATATGTGGAGTCCTGAGTAAAAGCAGAACAAAGGCAGAACTAAAGTAGGAAACATGGTGATTGCGCGGGGTCATGTGCGAGTCAGCTGAGACCGGAGCGCCGTGAACTTTAATATACAAGGGAGGGGGCGTAGAGGCGTATCGTGCGGCGAAGAGATCATGGGAAACGGCTGGGTGTGTGATGAGTTATGGGCGTAACAAAGTGGGGTATGGGAATAAGAAGTAAGGAACGGAAGCGTCCATGGGAAATAGAAGGGAAAATCGTAACATTACCCCCCTGTCAGACCTGAAGTCGCCACGACTTCAGTCACTGCTGATGTAGTCGTATACGTCAGCGCTGGGGTCGTTAGTCTCGTCGTCCCGGTCATCCACCGGGCACACGTGTCGGCGCAGGAACAAATACCTGCCACGCTCTCCACATCTCCTACACGCTTCATACTGGGGGCACTCAATCTCGTCGTGCCGTGCATCGAACCTCAAGCACTTCCCACACCAGCGAGGGCGCTCAGAGGGTTCCTCAAACGCCGGGGTGATGGGCGCGAGACGATGGATGAGGCAATTTTCTGAGGCGTGAGCCCGACTTGTGCACCAGACGCAGACACCAGTCGGCGGTCGATTGGGGCATTCTCCCATCTTGTGCCCGCGTTTCTTGCACAGATAGCACTTACGTCGCTTCTGCGTCCGGCTGGGCCCGTCCACGAGGCGCGGCATCTCAAGGGGTCCTCCGGGGCGCGGCACAAGCGGGAGTTCCAGGAAGTAGTGGCGGGGGCGTATGGGTCATGTGGTGAGCTCGACGAACTTGTCGGTGATGAGGGGGATGGCGCCCACATATTGCATGCGCTTTGTGATACCCTGTAGTTTGGTGTCTAAGTGAAACTGGTCGCGGACGGCCTCCTGCTCGAGTCGACGAAGATCTGCCCGGCGTGCGTCCAGAGCGATCTTGTCTCCGAGGCAGTGCCGCAATCTCGCAACCTCCGCTGACAGGCGGGGGTTTTTGAGCTCGCTCAGTACCTCGTTAATGGTGACGGCGCGCGGGTCTTGTGGGCTGAACACAGCGAGCTGATGAGGTGAAATAGCGGGATGCATAGCGGTAGGGTGTGGCGTGGACAGGTAGACTTCCTGGCAGTAACACGGCCTTCCCCTTCCCTGGGTTCCAATGACCTCTTGATAGTCCCGACGATAGTAAACATACTTCGCCAGGACCTTCGTGGTATCATCCTCCAATGGGATCATCAGGGGAAAGAAGAACGGGGTGTCGGGGGCGTTGAGGAAAAATGGAAGCCCGGGGTCATCAGACTCCTCGTCATCCCCCTCATCAATTGGTTCCTCGTCATCGTCTAATGACGCTAGACAGGGATCCGGTCGTAACTGATGAGGGGGTGCCGCTGGAGTTAGCGAGTAGGGATGGGGAAGCTCAGATGCTAGCTGCGACATGGGGACGACAGGTGTGAGGCCAGGGGGTGCCTCCAAAAGGGGGGCTACTGTGGGTTCGAGTGGCGGCAGGGACGAGGGAGGGGGTGTGGGACTAATGGGTGAAATGTTGAGGGCAATGGCCAAGACAGGCGTGGGAGGTCGGGACGGGATCACTGAGTACGGGGTCCGCGCTATAAAGGGAGTCGGAATTCCTTCGGACTGCGAAGGAACCATGAGCCGTTCAAGGATAATGGCAGACGGTGGGCGTGGGTGGTCGTTGGCTGGGGCGGTGTCATAGGCAATGGGGGTCGACATGATAACTGTTGGATGAGTGGGTCGTCTTCGCCTCGTCCTCCTTTTATAAGCTTCGTCCTGCTCCATCAGCAGTGGGGTTGCGGCGATAGAAGTCTGCGATTGCGCCCGGTGCATGTGTGACGTGGTCAGCTGGTTCCCACGTGCTATCACTCATGGGGAAGCCCTTCCACTTGATTAGGAATTGGAGTTTACGCCCTTGTCCATAAAGTCGCGATCCCATGATCTGCTCCACTTCGAATTCCTCCTCGCCGTCCACGAGTTCAGGAGGGGGGCGCGGGAAGTTCTTCCCATGCAGTTCCGTCTCCTTATAGGGCGTAAGAAGGTTCGCATGGAACACTGGGTGTATCTTCCACGTGCTTGGCAGCTCCAACTCGTACGTCACTTCTGATAAGGCCTTCTTAATTCGGAAGGGCCCATGACGTTTAGGGGCGAGTTTCGCGGTGGGGTAGAAGGTTTTGAGGTTCGTTCCTTCTAGCCAGACCTGGGCCCCCTCAGCGTAGGGGATAAAGCGGCTTCTTCCCCTTTTCGCCATAAGGTTCTGCGCATGTTTGATGCAATCTTGCGCGTTGTTACGTTTCACCTCGAACTGTCCGGACCGGTTGTGGACTCTGACGTGTTCGTGATGACTCGGCACGTTAGTAGTAATACGTCATGGACTTCGGATCTTACCACCTCGTGTTGTGCTGACTGATGACCCTCCATCATTGTACGTGATCGTGATTAGGCTTGCTGACTGAAGGTCTATTGTTGTACGTGTTCTGGATTACGAGGATGACTGCGCATTCTATTATTAGGATACGCTACTTACGCTATTGGCTAGTTACGAGTTCGAGCGGAGCTAGAACTGGCTCCCTTACTTGTATTTAAGTTCACAGTAGTACGGACCAGGATCCCCATCTTGGTCTTCTTCCAATACCACATCCTCTACTCGTCTCTCGTGCTAAGGGCTTGCAAAGTCCTTAAGTGAACTAGCTCCGGCATATCCCTTAGACCAAGAAGGGATCCCCGTGACCTCATCTCCATCTTCCCTCGTGAATGGTAGATCAGCCGACCGTCAGTTACCCGCCTGGTACCACGTGTCACCTCGTATTCGAATACCTCAATTCGCGCACCGCTCGTCCTACCCACTGCTACTATATCGTTGACAACCTCGAGTGGGAGTATATCCGCAAAGTCCCCAGTCCGCCACCCAACGTCCCCGTTGAGGAGACCTTGTACACGTATAGAGATTCTACAGGCACGTATTGGCCTCATCCCGCAGTCTTTCCCGAGCACTCGGACAACCACAGATTCCATCCCCGAGGGAACCCACGTCACAATAGTGCCTAAGTCAGGCAAACGTCCGTGGTAGACGTTACATTAAGACCAAGATCCTTCAACGTGGCTTCCGCAGTAACAACCCGCGACCTTTGGATTCCATTCCGACCCTATCACATCAACAGAAGAGGGGAACGCAACGTCCCCAAGCAATACCTCAAGGAAGCCTTTTGGCAGACAGAACAAGGAGACCCAGGCTACGTAGTCCTTTACACTTACAAGGACGGCAAAACCGGACTTATCCCGGTAGAATTCAACTTTGAACACACTTGCTGGACAGAACTCAAGTGGGACGCACTCCACTACAAACTACAAGTTGTCAGACCGGCTGGATCAAGCCTCAAGCTCGACATTTTACAAAGCGAAGTCACCACCAGAGACCAGTGGGGCTCCATAGACGGACAAGAAGAAGAACCAGTCCGATCCCCTACCCCGAAGACACCAGCACCATCCCCATCCTTGGGAAGTAACCCAGAGGAAATTCGCATCTTAGAAGCCCAAGCAGAAGAAGAAGAAGCGCAGCTGGGATTACTAGCTGAGTCCATCCCCACAGACATGACCACTACCGTCACCGAACAACCCGCTACATTTCAGGAACCCGCGCGCATAAGTCGCGGAGAAGGACCACCACCCGGAGGACATGGAGGCGGAGGAGGAGGAGGAGACGACGGAGGGGGAGATCCAGGAGGACCCCTATTCACAGGACCCAATGTCTCCAGCGGAACCAAGCCCGAGAAATTCATGGGCAAAGAACCGCTCATATTCACCGGCGATCGCACCAAAGTCCAACAATTCCTCACCCAATGGGAGCTATTCGTGGAAACTAACTACGACAACCCTGCGTTCACCCTCCCCTACCGCAAAGCATTAATCTTCCTCACTTACATCCAGGGGGAACATGTCAACGAATGGGTCCTGTCGACCACCAAATGGGTCAAGGCATACAAGGCCAAGCACGGCCCCTACGACAAATGGATCTGGGAAGCTATCGAACTCGGCTTCCGCAATACGTTCGCCGACACTCTCGAAAAAGAAAGGGCGCAACAAGAGCTCCAGAAAGGTTTCCGCATGGAAGGACAAGACATCGACTCGTACGTCGCCAAATTCGAGAAGGCGGTCCGAGAAGCGGGATACCGCTTCGACGACTCGCTCGTCCTGGACAAATTCACCGGTGGACTTCCGGTGGAACTATACAAGAATGCCTACAACTTCCACAGCCCAAACACGTACGCACAGTGGAAAGTAGCCGCACTAGAACAACAGCGCAAGTGGATGCATCTCCAAACGCGTTTAGGGGGGCGTAAACCCCCGGGACCCGGTAAGCCGGGCAATACTTCCCTTAGAACATTCAACGCTCCAAACCGTCCGCAGCAACCGCGCCAAGGGTGGCAGGCATTCAGAAATCACCCCGACGCCATGGACACCACGCCAGGAAGAGTCAGAGCCAGACTCGCGGGATCCGAAGAGATCGACTACGCCAAACCCCCGTACACTCAGCAAGGAGGACGGCTAAATCAAGGGATCATCGACAAGAAGAACCTTCTTTGCTACAACTGTGGCAAAGCGGGCCACTTCCAACGCGACTGCCGACAACCTCGCCGCCCGCGCAACAACACGAACTGGCAACCACGTCAAGGACGCGGGGCATTTATAGAAGAAGTTCAAAGTGTAGCCGAAGAACCCCTAATTCAGTTCGAAGATGACGGCGGCAGTAGCCGCGGCGCCCGCGCCACCACTGATACGCCGCAAGAACGGGCGACCAGCTGGATAAACGGAGTTCGAAATCTCGACGATGAGGCCAGGGACTTGGTAGTTCGGGATCTATTGGGGCGAGAGGATTTTCAAAGCGCCTGAACCCGACGGCCTGGGTGAGGGCACTACGGTGTAATTCTGTGTTCATAACGCGCTATCAATCTATGCATGTTCCAGTTTCATTGCGCGCAAGTTACGCCATGGCCGACAAAAGAGCACTAGTGGACTCCGGAGCCACCAACAACTTCATACATCCGGAATTCGTCAAAAGAATGAGGCTAGGCCTCAAAGAACTAGACCGTCATCGAAAGATCTGGAATATTGACGGCACGCATAACAAAGGAGGCAAGATTACTCATTGCGTGGATCTAGAGGTACAAACCAAAGGAATCACCAAGGAAATGCGATTCCTGGTAACCGACGTAGGAGGGGAAGACATCATCTTAGGATACCCCTGGTTGGCAACCTTCCAACCCGATATCCAATGGGCCACCGCTACCCTAAACGAAGCTGAGTACCCAATAGTTCTACGAACTACAAACCCTTCAAAACCCCGGATAGATCCGGTCATCGCCAGACTCGTACTCGAGAAATTGCTACTACCGAATAAGCAAAAGATCGAGGAACAGCTCAAGAGGGAATGCGACCTCGAGGACACTCGCCTTCGTGCAACAATGTCAACGGAAATGGCGATCGAAGCAAAACAATACACGGAAGCAAAAAAGGTACCGGAAGAATATCAAAGGCACGTCAAAATCTTTAGCGAAGAAGAATCGAACCGATTCCCACTATCAAAACCGTGGGACCACGCAATCGACTTCAAGCCAAACGCCCCGGATACTATCGACTGCAAGGTTTATCCCATGAGCCAAGCAGAAGATGTAGCACTTAAGGAATGGATCGACGAACAACTGGCCAAGGGATACATCAGACCATCGAAATCCCCGTACGCATCATCCTTTTTCTTCATTAAAAAGAAAGACGGAAAACTACGCCCCGTGCAGGACTATCGGAACATCAACAACTGGACTATACGCAACCAATATCCCCTCCCGCTCATCCCGGAACTCATCGCCGACCTAAGCGGAGCGTTCATATTCACCAAATTGGACATCCGCTGGGGATATAACAACGTACGAATCAAAGACGGCGACCAGGAAAAAGCAGCGTTCAAAACGAAATACGGGCTATTCGAACCGACGGTAATGTTCTTCGGACTGACCAACTCCCCTGCAACCTTCCAAACCATGATGAACGAAATCTGCAAAGATCTCATCGCGCACCACGAAACAAAAGGAACAACCATCAGGGTATACATGGACAACATAGGCATAGCCACTCGATCGACGGAACAGGCACATATCGACGCGGTACACGACATATTGGACCTTCTGGAAGAAAACGACTTATTCCTCAAACCGGAAAAGTGCATCTTCCACGCCCCTAGCATCGATTACCTGGGGGTAATCATTGAAAAGGGGGTGACACGCATGGACCCCGTCAAAATTTCCGGCATCAAGGACTGGCCAACCCCCAAAAACGTCAAACAGGTGCGATCATTCCTAGGTTTCTGCAACTTTTATCGCGCTTTCATTCGAAACTTTGCCACACACGCACGACCTCTCAACAAACTCACACGCAAAGACACCGAATGGACATGGACAACCGCGGAACAAGAAGCGTTCGACAAGATCAAGAAGCTCGTCACAGAGGAACCGGTACTGGCACACGCGGAACTGAAAGATCAATTCGAGCTAGAAGTAGACGCCTCAGGATTCGCAGTAGGAGCAGTACTGCTCCAACGCAAGGAAGACGGCAAAAGACACCCCATAGCCTACTACTCCAACACCCTCAGCGCGGCAGAAAGAAACTACGACATTTACGACTTGGAACTACTGGCAATCGTCAAAGCACTAAGGAACTGGCGACACTATCTGGCAGGATCCCCACACAAGATCAAAGTCTTCTCGGACCATATGAACCTCCAATACTGGCGCTCCCCACAAAAGATAAGCCGCCGAGTAGCCCGGGAAGTACTAGAACTTTCTGAGTATGATATTGAAATTCACCATATCAAGGGAACGGCAAATGGAAGAGCCGACGCCCTATCTAGACGCCCGGACTACGACCAAGGGGAAGGCGATAACGATCAAGTGACAGTACTACCAGATGACATCTTCGTCAGGGCCGCAGCAATAGACACCACGGAAGACCCCCTCCGCATTAACGCCACCATCTCGGTACAGGAGATGGAGAAGGTAAACCCGGTATACGCCCAGGATGAAGACAAGCTCCGCCTTGGGTAGACCCACATGGACTAAAGAAAATCGAAGGGACCTGGTACAAAGACGGACGACGGGTAGTCACAGGAGGACTCCTTGAGAAACGAGAACTCATCAAGAACCATCACGACCCTCCAGTATACGGACACCCGGGGATCAGTCGAACCATCAAACTTGTAGAACGATATTACTGGTGGCCAGGCCTGAGAAACGAAGTCATGGACTACGTCAAGGGATGCGCCGACTGTCAAAGAATCAAGGTCAACACCAGAGCCGTCAAAGCGCCGTTACGCCCAATATTCCCAAAACCCGAAGCTATGCCGTTTGAAACTATCGCGCTTGATTTCATCACTAAACTTCCCGAGGCACAGGGTTGCGACACGATCCTCACGATAACGGATCATGATTGTACAAAGATGTCCCTCTTCATCCCATGCCAAGAAGAAATATCAGCAGAAGGAACGGCAGCCCTCTACGTCAAACACGTGTTCCCCAGATTTGGCCTACCCGGGAAAGATCATCAGCGACAGAGACCCCAGATTCGCATCAAAATTCACACGAGAACTGTGCAAAATCCTTGGTATCGAACAAAACATCTCCACGGCCTACCATCCACGTACCGACGGACAATCCGAACGAACAAATCAATGGCTAGAACAATACCTGCGATTTTGGGTCAACGAAAGACAAGACGATTGGATACACTACCTCCCCATGGCTGAGTTCACCCATAACAACTGGCCCAGCGAAACCACTAAGGAATCTCCCTTTCAGCTCCTTATGGGGTACAACCCCCGTGCCGACTGGACCGACAGGCCATCACCGATCCCACAGGTGGCGCTCAGGGTCAAACAGTTCAAAGAACTCCGACAGCGCGCGCAGTCACTGATGATCAAAGCGCAGCAGGGGTGGATCAAGGCCAAAGATACGCCCAAGTTCCAAATCGGAGATCAAGTATGGCTAGAAGGACGCCACCTACGCACGCATCAACCAACGGCAAAACTAGCGGCACGACGCCACGGCCCCTTTAAGATTGTTCAGGTGATGTCCGCAGTCAATTACCGCCTGGAACTTCCCACGCAGTGGCAGATCCACCCAGTGTTCCATGTGGATCTCCTTACGCCCTATCGCGAAACACCCACGCACGGACCCAACTATCAGCGCCCACCACCGGATCTAGTGGGCGGCGAAGAAGAATACGAAGTCGAGAAGATTCTAGACTCTCGCGGTTCGGCAGAAGTCGCAAGCTCCAATACCTGGTCAAATGGAAGGGGTACCCGGACTCGGACAACCAGTGGGTCGATAAAGATGACGTATTCGCTGACGACGCGATAAGGGAGTTTCAAAAATTCCAACCCCGCCAGAGAAACACATATAAGCGCAGGGAAACTCCAAGAGACGTCCCCATCCCCCTCTCTCACTTTCACTGCTAATGCGCTCCCAGTCTCCTATCAACTTCCGCTATGTCGTCAACGACGAGCTATCCACACCTTACCGAGTACCATCCACGCCATCGTCACCCCTGTCGTCTACCCTCGCCCTTACCAACGAGGAAGTCGTCCTCCTTCCCCCGGGACATCCCCAATTCCTTCGCCGACCCCCACTGTTTATTCCGAGAGCAACCAGCCCAGCTACCTCGGAGACAACTACGTCCCGACCAGAGCGCCCACTCCAGCGGGCGACGAACAAGGGTACGTACCCAGCCGGCCAACGTCCCCGCCAGGAGCCCGACGAGGGCGGGGATCCGTACGACCCAGCCGAACGTCTCGAGGCGCATCAGTATTTACGTTACGCCACCCATCTTACCACGACACACTCGGAAACCACCCCCGCTTTGCGGACCCACGGGGAGGCTATCACACTACCGGCGGCACGTCCATCCAGATTCGCGCAGATCAAGAAGAGGAACATGTGCAGGAGGCCGAAGATCGGCCGGAGACACCCCCGCCCAGAGGATATCAGTTCAACAGGGGAGTCCATTACATCCCTTTCAGATTCGAGATGCTAACGAACGCCTTTGGCCCGCCCGGTATACTCAGCTCATCTTACCGCCGACCCGTTCGTCCTGGCCCTTCAGGGCAGGATGCAACCAGCAGTACGGGAAGCCCGTCCACGCTGTCCCCTACTACGACGAGCAGTCCTCTCCCCCACTTACACCGACGACG